>PVIR01001515.1:11160-90202 GCA_004026965.1 Petromus typicus | reverse complement strand
AACTTTTAAAGTTATAATGATTAACAAAAGTACTAAGAGGAAACAGTAAAAGGAATTGGAGATAAATGAACTAGGCAAATCACAATAGTCAATTTTTTAAAATTGTGGAATAAATGATTAAAAACAACGCTCTCAAATGGAGAAACGTAAGCAAATGCATTTCTCTTTGTGGGTAAAATGTGCAGTATGACACTGCACAAAAGCCATTAGCATATTGCTGATTCTATACCAAGTATAAAAAAGTATACTCTATACCGAGTATAAAAAAATGTAGGCTGTTACTTATAAACAATATGTTGATCATAAAAATAATGGTTGAAATGTGATACATACTTCATTTGATTTTTCTGACCTGTCATGAAAAATTTTTCCATGTTAAACTAAATTGAATTCTGATAACACATATCTGATTCTCCTCTAGTAGAGTTCTGAAAGAAGAAATAAACAGTAAATTGACAACCACTGATAAAGAATAACCAGTAAAAGCTAGAAGGAATGACAGTTCTATACACAACAAAATAGATGTGATATGTACCTTGGGGTCCCAGTGAGAATTCGACTATCTCTCTGATTTTAAGTGTAGTACCTACACAAGACAGAACCACACTGCATATAAAATTCATACCCGTCCCAAAGATAATGTGCAGGGTAATTATACAGTTAATCAAAACTCTTGTCATCACATTTCATTTTAAATCCAAAAACTTATTTTATACATGAATTCTTAAGATACATTTGTTATATATAAATAAATATATAACAACTTCTATAAATGCTCACAAAACCCTAGGAAACTATGTTAAATATAAACATAAGATGTATTTTAATATATGTATATAATATCCTGATTCACCTGTCTTTTCTGTGTCCCAGTTTTTTCCTAAGTAGAGGGAAATAATAACATTTCACATATTTAACAAAGTCAAAGTTCACTCAGAACATTACTTTTAATATTTTAATATATATGACCATATCTTTATTATTAATAGCTCTGAGTTTAGTACTGGATAGGAAATTGTTTGAAATTAAATTATTCAAAAATATTTTCATGCTGTTTGCTACAGGAGTATTTTGAAAATTGTTTCAAGGTCTGATTTCTTTTGTGCTTCATGGTAGTTGATCTAAAAAACAAAAATACTCCAGACATACTAAGCTATCTCATTTTTTACAAAGGAGCCAAATACCCTCAGTGGAGGAAGGATAGCCTCTTTAACAAATGGTGCTGGAAAAACTGGACTTTAACCTACCTAAGTCTAAAGCTAGGCCTAGCTCTTTCACCATGTACTAAAATAAAATCAAAGTTGAATAGTGACCTAAATATTAAAACAGACTCAGTAAGCGGCTACAAAACAGGTTAGGTAAAACTCTTGGCGACACTGGTTTAGGGAAAGATTTCATGAACAAATCCTTTGTGGCACAAGAACTGGTAGAAGAAATCAATAAATGGGATCTCAGCCTATTGAGAGTTTTCTGCACAGAAAAAGAAACCACCAGCAAAGCAAAAAGGCAACCAACAATATGGGAAAGAATCTTTACCAGCCGCCTCTCAGACAAAGGGCTACTATCTGGAATATATATAAAGGGCTTTAAAAAAAAATCAGTCCACCCAAATTTAAAGACTCAATTCAAAAATGGGCATCTGAAATGAACAGACACTTTTCAGAGGAAGAAATTAAAGCAGCTAAGAAACATATGAAGAAATGTCCAACATCACTAGTCATTCGAGAGATGCAAATGAAAACAACATTAAGATTTCATCTCACTCCACAAAGAATGGCTGCTATCTCAGAATTAGCCAGTAACAAATGTTGGCGAGGCTACGGAGGAAACCTTCTCCACTCTTGGTGGGAATGTAGACTTGTAAACACCCTGTGGAGATCAGTTTAGAGATTCCTCAAAAAACTACAATTAGAGGTGCAATTTGACCCTGCTATTCCTCTGCTAGGTATATACACAAAAGAATTAAAAGATTCATATCACACTGACATATGTACACCCATGTTTATAGAAGCTCAGTTTGTGATTGCTACATCTTGGAAACAACCCAAATGTCCATCAACTGGAGACTGGATAAAAAAGTTGTGGTTCTTCTACACAATGGAGTATTATTCTGCAATAAAAAATGATAAATTTGAATCATTTATACTTAAATAGACATACCTTGAGGACATCGTCATAAGTGAAATAAATAGGTCACAATGTGTAAATATTGTATCTTTTCTCTGGTATGAGAAAATGAAGATGTAAACGAGTTCTAGAATGTATGTTATATATTGTGAAATAGAAAATACTCAAAGAGAAAGGGGGTGAAGGGGGAAAAACAATGAGATTATAACAAAAAAGAAAGGAAACAAAGTTTATGTATACAGGGGGTGGGGTGGTAGGGTGGGTAGGGGTATGGGAAAAATGAGAATTAAATTGTGTCATATACTGGTACAAATTCTCATTGTTGAGTGCAATCATGATGTGTATATGTAAAGTACCAATAAAGATTTCAATTAAATTTTTTTAAAAAGCAAAAATAGGAAAACATGCAGAAGAAATACTGTCAAATAAGTGCTCAGCTTTATCTGTTTCTGGCCAAACCTGTGGTTTTCCTGAAGTGCAAGCTCCAAAGTCATACTGACTTCTGCACTTCCTAACTCTTGACATTGGAGTAAATTTAAAATGATGGAGATTCTCTCATACACCAAGCTTTTGTTCAGACCCACATCCTCTCATGCTACTACCCTCCATCCCTGAAGACTAGACATCATTCTTCTAGGTAACCTGTAACTTCTCTGTATCTATTTTCTTGAGGTAAAATGAGAACGACAACAATGATACTAGTACCCATTTCAATGGATTGTTGTGAGGATTCAATAAATCTGCATACACAAGGCCTTTAGACAGGTTTTTGGTAAGCAGACACATGCAAAGTGCTACATAGGCTAACTCTAAAAAGCAATGATTACACTTACCACAGCTTTTCTAGAAATAGGAAACTGAAACAACTTCAACAAAGGCACACTCTGGGACATTCCTACAAGTGTCAGCTGGAACCACAATAATTTATACTTGCACAACACAACAGCATAATTTTGCATTTGGTCTTTGAAATTTTCCATGATGTTATCACTCATTTGTTTTCATGAAAGAAAAACTAAATGGTAATAGCCTTATTCTCATGTTTTCTTCATACAGTTTAGCAAACAAATGTGATATAAGAATGGACTTCCTTCCACTCTGATTGGAATAATCCCTTGAGGTCACCACTTCTGTATCAGAAGGAAAAAGAAACAGTAAGCAGCCCTGCACTTCTGTGATCTCACAATCAAGTTCATTAGACACATCCGCAGCAGACACAGTGCTTTGAACTAACAACAGAGCACTTCTTACCCAGGTGGCACAAGTGGAACATTCAAAGGTCCCTTCTTTTGCCCTGTCTCATCTGATCTTCAAAACCATTTTGTGGAAGTGATAATCAAAGAGCCTAAGTGATTGTTTTATAAATTCACAAAACTGAGAAGTTGTGAAAAATGAGAAGGTAGGTCACTTCACCATACCAAGCTACATCATGCCATGTCCTTGTGGAAAGTATTTATTACGAGGCTGTCTTTATGTGTAGGATTAGCAGAAATGCTTCAGAAGCCTTTAAAAGAAAAACTTCCTAGACTCCTTAACCCTTCAGAGGAGATGACAGGAAAGAGCTGAGGAGAAAGATAACCTGTGGCTCCTACTCTGAGCCCCTGGACGGGGGGCGAGGAGATGTCCTCTCCACACCACAGCCTGTGGCAAGTCTTCCTGAGAGTTTGAAATCCCACAGGTGAGAGATGCAGAGACCTCAGTGTGCAACAAGGGCCAGAGACAGCTCAGGCCTGTGTCCAGCTGGCACAGCCACAGCCTGGGGGCAGAGGACAGAATACTGGAGTGTTTCACATGGGCCGAAATGGACCATGCTATTGAGGTGGCCACCTGAGAAAGCCAGAGGGGCTCTGTAAGGTGTATACATGGATCACATGGTCAGTGTGATGTAATGAGAAATAGATATTTAGTCCTTGTTCACATTTCCTGTCACAGAGCTTCCAAAGTCTTTAGAATTTCCTGGTGTTAGAAATGAGAAGACCACGTATCATTATTCATGACAATTCCTTCTACCCAATCTGAGTTCATGCTAATGAAGGGGCTCTTAATGGGCTCCAAGCTAAAGATGGATCACCAATGGCCCGTGACTCAGTCAATAATAACTAAGTGAAGGAACTCCCACAGAAACCCTAATCAAAGGGGTTCAGGGAGCTTTCACGTTGCTGAACACATCTGTGTGTGTGGAGGGCGGCACACACACCTCCACAGAGACAGGATTCCCGTGGCCAGGACCCCTCTAGACCTCACCCTCTGTACTTCCACTTCTGACTTTTGTAAACTGTTGTAGCAAATTATTAAACATAAGGAGATTGTATGAACCCCCACTTTATAGCTAGAGCACACAGAAGCATGGTGATTGTGGACTCATTACTTGATATTGGCATCTGAGTCTTATGCAATGAAGTCTTTAATCTACAGCATCGGTACTAATTCCAGCTAGTCAGTGCCAGAGTCCATTTTACTCATGGGATGTGCCCAGATAACTGAAGAATGGTTAGGTATAGAGAGCCCACAGATTTGGCACTGGGAAGTATTGGGAGAAGAGAACAGTTTCCCATCAACCAGAACAAGAAGCTTCACCCATCCACAGTGCCACACAGAGGCTCCCGGGTGACAGCCATCATGAGCAGATGAGCAGGACAGGGCTTTTCTGCCCTCCTGAGTCTGGCTCCTTCAACTTAGTGGTTACGCTTAAAATAAAACTCACTCAAAAATGCAAAGTATAGTCCCTAGTATAATGTCATGAAACCAAGTATTCTGGATAAACAACTTTGAAAAACATCTCTTGTATTGGTAAAATTATTTATTTTGTATGTACATAAATACAGAACATTTATCATTTTAATCACTTTTCAGATGCACAGAACATCCTTTGAGTGGAAAGTACTAAGATTTCTCATACTTCCTCTCCCAACAAATGCACAAATGCTTAATCTCCCCACTACCAACAGGTATCATAGGCATGCTACATTCGTTACAACTGGTGAACCTACCGGGACACATTATTGTTCCAACTCGGTAGGTGGCATTAAAGTTCATTCTTGGTATCTCCTTTATGGGTTTGGATAAACGCTTCCTGATAATAGTTCACTACCATACTTTGCCTGTTCATCTCTCCCCTCGAAGCCCTGGGGACCACTGATCTTTTCACTGTCCCCACACTTTTGCCTTTTGAGAACGTCAGACAGTGAAATCACAATGGCTTCTTCAGATTGGCTTCTTTAACTTCATCAATGGCATTTCAGTTCTTTCAGTGTCATTTTGTGGCCTGATGTCTCACTTCATTTTAGGTCTGAATCACATCTACTATTTGCAGGGGCGGTAGTTTATTCATATACTGAAGGACATCTTGGTTGTTTCCCAGTCTTGGCAAATACGAATAAAACTGTTATAAATATCTATGTGCAGGATTTTGTGTAAATATGATTTTTCAGTTCATTTGGACAAATGCCAAGAAGCACAAATGCTGGGTCATATGGTCTGAGTATTTAACTTCATAAGAGACCATCAAACTGTCTCCCAATTGGCTGTCACAGTGTGCACTCCCACCAGCACTTTGGAGTGTTTCCTGCTCCGTGTGCCTGTCAACACTGGGTACGTCACTCTGATATGTGCGGTTTAAATCACTTCTCAGTGTACAGTTGGTAGTGTTGAGCACATTCACAACTCTGCATAACTGCTGTGGACTAATCTTTTGTCTATTTTTCCCTCCAAAAAGTTCCTAATTGAAGCCTTAATCCTCAAAGTGATGATCTGAGGAAGCGAGGCCCTGGATGAGGACACAATGGTAAAGTCCTCCTGATGGGGTAAGTGGCCTTGAGAGCTAAGACCTCTTCTCCAGTCTCCCTGCACCACATGACACAAACAGCAAGAAGAGGGTGGTCAGGAAACAGGGAAAGGGCCCTCCCCAGAAACAGTGGGCACCCTCATCTCTGGACTGTGACAAATAAATGTCTGTCATTTAGAGCCATCACACAGGTGACATCTTATTCTAGCACCGTTTTAGAAGACTGGGGGCTGCTGTAACAGAATACCACATGTGGGTAATTATAAAGAAAAGACATGCATTTCTTACAGCTCTGGAGGCAGGGAAGCCACGACTGTGGGCCATGTCTGGTGAAGTCTTCCTGGTGGCATCAACTCATGTGGCAGGCACGGAATGACGCCAGGAGAGGAGTGAAAGTCGAACTCACTTTCATAACAAATCTGCTCTTGAGGTAAAAAACCCAACTCGAGATCATCACATTCATCAGCGATCCCTAACCTTGCTGCCTTTTGAAGAGCCCACCTTTTAACTCAGTCACATTAGGATTATGTTTCTGACACATGAACTTTGAGGGATAGAGTCAAACAGTAGCACAGCCCATGCTAAGATAATGATCAACCACTGTTTCATCATTCCAACCAAACTCTACCCATTAAACATTTTCTCCGATTTCTCCTTTCCCTCAAGCCCTGGGTATCTCTGCCCTACTTCTGTCTATGAATGACTCTATTGTCTGTATTTCATATACGTGGAATCATTTAATACCTGTCCTTTCATGTTTGGTCTTTCGTTTAACATAACATTTTAAGGCTCATCCATGTTATGGCATGTATCAACCTTTCACTCCTTTTTATGGATAAATAATATTCTGTTGTGCATATAAACACATTTGTTAATCCACTCTTCTGTTGGCAAATGTTTGGGTAGTTTCAACCATTTGACTATTATAAATAAGCCTGTTGTGAACACGTGTGTACAAATATCTGTTTGCCTCCCTGGTTCCAGATCTTTTGCGTATATCCCAGAAGGAGGATTCTGTCATATGGTTATTCTATGTTTAACTTTTTGAAGTTTGGCCAAATTATTTTCTATAGCAGCTGTAGTGTTTTACATTCCCGCCAGATTTAGTGCACGAGGGTTTTGATTTCTTATGCCCTTGCCAGCTCATGTTATTTTACACTGAGTTTTAATTCTGAGCATAATGCTCACAGATAGCCATGACCACACCTTGTCAAGAACACAAAGGGCGAAAGCATATACAAGTATCTATGGCTAGCATGACTCCTTGAGTTATCGCTGTCTTTCTCCTAAGTCACCCTCTTTCTCTCTGTACTTCTTCCTCTCCAGCTAATCTGAAGCACTTTGCAGGTACTGCACAGTGCCCTTTCACTAGTATCTCCCTCTCTCCTCCCTTGCACCATTGCACATCTATTTCACTCACCTTGCGAAACCCTAACTCTTGATGTCACTTTTCTTTCAATTACACTCAGGAATCCGAGTGCTATCTGAAGACATGTCACAACAGGGAGCCCAGTTTTAGCACAAATGTATGGTTTCCCCATCTAGCTGGTCTTGGGCAGCAACTGTCCATTGTAGTTGATCTCTGGTTAGCCTCCTGATCATTTATCACTATTCCAAACCTCTATGACTTATTCTAACACAATGTTTCCTCTGTTCTCATTCTCAATGGAGTTTACTTTTGAAGAAACTTTAAATCATCCAGCATGCTCTTTTTTGAACTTCTTGTTCTCCTATCCACAAGCTTATCTGCTGTCTCATTCAACCATGCCTTATTTCCTTCAGAAGTCAAAGGACATCATTACACTTCAAAGGCAAACAGTTCTGAATGGACCTTGGATTCCTTGTTCTCCTGGGTCCTCCAGGATATACTCTGTCAAACTTTTTCTATTCATCTTCCTTTCTACCCTTTCCCTCTCTTCTGACTCTTCTGCCTTGAAAACAGACTTTCATCCCTTATATAAAACTGGAACTCTCTTTGCCTAATTACATACTAGTTGTCAGTGGCTTTGATTCCTGGTATTGTCAAAACAAAGTATCACAATCCAGATGGCTAAAAAAAACAGAAATTTTTACCGTTTCACAATTCCACATACTAGAAATCCAAAATCAGGGTATGGGCAGGATCGTAATTCCTGTGAAGGCTCTAGGGAGGAATGTGTTCTACATCATCCTCTTAGCCTCAGGAGGCCACCAACATTCCTTGGGCTCCTTGGCTGTGGACGCATCACCCACATCTCTCCTCACCTGTCACATGATCTTCTTCCTGTGTCTGTGCCCAAATTTCTGTTTATTTTCTTTTTTGAGGAAGCTAGTCATTGTATCTTGACCCAACCAATCTACCCCTAACTGCAAGGCTCTCATGTTCTGAGGCCTCGGGAGGACTAGCGGACAAGGCTATTCCACCCACCATACGTACATTTCAACAAATACCCCTTCCACCCACACCCTACTTACCAGTTGCCCCTCCCCCTTTGTGGCCACTGCTCAGAGACAGAGTTCACTAAGGTCTTTCCCCTCCTGAAGACCTAGCCGCTTCTGGATCTGCCAGTCAACCCTCCTTGGTGTCTCTCCCAGTCTTTGCTTCCTCTGCCACATTCTCTTTTGGTTTCCCTCCTATCTTTCTGGTTATTCCTTCCCTGGATGGGTTTCTCCTTTCTCTTTCTCTTTACATCTCAATGTCAGTGACTTCCATGAGCCTTTTCCTCGTTTTTGTTTTCTCCATTCCTCCTGGGTTATTTCTATCCACTTTTTGAAAGGAAACACAGCTGTATACTGTGGCTTATGAGCCTGCATATCTTCCACCCACAAACTCCACACCCCCCCAATGCAGAGCTGCATAAACATCTGTGTGTATCCGGCTCAGCACTTCAATTCATTGCTGGCCCTGAAGAGACCTTCAATTTCTCCTACTTGATATCAACATGGCTATCTAGTAATCTTAGCTGGAAAGCCAGGGATGGGGCTCACTTACCCCTTACTTCTACTTAGTTATTTTTCTTTTATTATCTTTTAACTATATTTTAAAATACCAGATAAAAATGATAATAGTGGTAGCAAAATCAGCATTGAGAAACCCTCCAACAGCCCATGCACTACAAAGGTCCCAAGCCTTCCATCACTCATGTACATACCCTCCTCTCCATGAGATTTAATAACTGTCCCCAACTTTGTTTACATTTCCTTCTCTACATTAGTTTATTTTTACACATTTATCTATAAACACCACATTGTTTGCTTTTGCTCAGTTTTGAGCTTTATAATGAAAGATGATGTCATTCACCTGGGACTTTCCCTATTCCTTCAACATTAAGCTTCTAAGATTTATTCATGTTGACACAATGGCTGTAGGCCACTAGTTCTACTGCTGTATATCATATCCCAGCATGAAAATTAACTAGAAAATATAATTCCTTTATCTATTTTTCAATATTTCAAAAAACTAGGTAGTAAAAGATATAGATAATGCAGGTGTATGTCTCTGATGTACTCCTTATAATTGTCTTGTCTCCCTCCTAAGTCCCTCATACCCATCCCAAGCAAGGAAAGCTTTCAGCATCTTTCATCTGCATAGCTTTCATCACAGCTGTGTCATGTGTCCTGCCCTGCTCAGCCTGCCCTCTCTACTGTCATCACAGCCACCCTACCCCTGGACAGCCAACTACACCACCCCTTGATCCAACATCTTCCACGGCTCTTGGTTTGTGGGCTCTCAACTCTATATTCTCATGGCAAAGTACCCACTCTACTTTCTGTTCCCCTTGACACACAGATACTCTGAATACATACACATATGCACATGCTTACTCATACACACATATAGACATACATACACACAAACACACACATTCTGTATACAGTACAATGTTAAGATACTCATAAAGATTCTTACTTCCACATCTCTCCAGTAGAAAGTCTGCCATTAATGCTGCCACTGCGCACCACTAATCCATCATAAATTTCACAGTTGTGGTTGTGGTTATAATTGTGGGAATGGAAACATATTCAGGTAAGTGAATAGACATAATCAGCTTTATCATTTTACTGGCCACACTGTACTATTTAGATTGGGATCTTTATAGGACTAAGACTACCTTTTTCATCTTTGACTCTTCTCTATCTTCATAGAGCTTAAAACACAAAAACAAAAAAGTTATTTTATAATTGTTCTGTGCAACCATGAACGTTAGACTCTTTTATTCTCCTTGAAATTACCAGATTTATTGTGTTTAAAAATGGGTATTCAGGGGCCAGCCATTAGCTCAGTGGCATCACACCAGCCTTGCAAGGCCAAAGTCCTGAATTCGATCCTGGGTACTGGAAAAAATGGGTATTCATCACATTTAGCACAGTACAGCTGTGCAAAGCTTTCATGCCACTGAGCTTTTCACTGGCCAATGAATCGAAGCAGGCAGTGTGTTTCTGATGACCATTCTCTGACTGAGAGATGACACTTATCCAGTAACTCACTTATTTGGAAGAGAAGAAGAGCTAAGACCCCACATATCTGGAACCACAATGCAGAATCTTCTATCACACAGTAACGACTCCCAGCTAAATGCTTCACATTTTTAGTTTAAAATGCCGAGTTGAGTGTTTTTTGTTTTTTTTTTAAGGGAATATCAATTTAAACTGTTCCAACAGAACTTCTCTACCTTCAGACTGTGGTGACATTTTATTAGTGAGTTAAATATCCCCACTTAAAACATCAAATCACTATAATTCATTAATTCTCTGCTGAATACATATTTTTAGTTTTCTTGGGAGAACTTACATAACACAGTGCTGGCCTACTTTCCTCCATTCTAGTTATTCTAACTTGACATGCCACGTTGACGATCATTCATCTTCCGGCAGTGTTTGTCATTGGTGTGGATTAGACTCAACACAGAGGGCCGAATGGCTGGTAGGAACAAGCAGGTATGATACTTTAAAAGGAATGTGGGCAGACACACACTGTCCCTGACCCCAAGGAACTTCCCGTCCAATGGGAGCACCAAACAGCAGAGTTACTTAAGAGCACTGAGATTGACAAGCACCTCACTATTGTAAGGAGATTTGCTTTTCATTTTGACATCAAGAAACAACATGCCATGTACACAGAAATCAAAGAAAGGTGAGAATGCATGACAGTGGAGAAAGTCCACCTGCTTCTCCATCCAGAAAGTCTTTTTTTTTTTTTTTTTTTGAGACAGGGTCTCACTTTGTGGTTCAGGCTGGCCCTGAGCTCAGCCTCAAACTCACATACAATCCTCCTGCCTCTGCCTCCCGATTGCTGGGATTACAGGCATGAGCCACCACGCCAGGCACTGGTACTGGTTGTGGTACTGCTTGCTGCTGGGCATGAGTCTTCATGCCCAGTATGGTATGTGGTTACCGGGGATCGAACCCGGGTCCTTGCATTTGGAAGACAGGCGCCGGAACCACTGAGCTAACTCCCCAGCCCAATCCAGAAAGTCTTTCACTGTTCTGAAAACCTTTTCCCCGATCCCCTCCCCACCTCGAATAATCTGGAAAGTTAGATGGTGGAATATCAGTCACCGTGGAGGAACTGTAACAAGCTGGAGAAGAGAATTAGGGCTTCCAATTATCTCAACAAGCTAGAATCACTGTCAGATTTAAACAAAATCATTTACTGTGATCAGAAATCAATATCGTCAAAATGGCTATACTCCCACAATTATTATACAGATTCAACGCAATGCCAATTGAAATCCCAATGGCATATTTCACAGACCTAGAGAAAATAATTCAGAAATTCATCTGGAATCACAAAAGACCTAGAATAGCAAAAGCAATTCTAAGCAATAAAGACGTGATGGGGGGGTATTACGATCCCCAACTTGAAACTGTACTATAAAGCCACTGTGATAAAAACCACATAGTACTGGCAAAGCAACAGATCCAAGGACCAGGAGAGTAGATTAGAAGATCCAGAAACAACTCCAGACACACTAAGCTATATCATTTTTGACAAAGGAGCCAAATACCCTCAGTGGAGGAAGGAGAGCCTCTTTAACAAATGCTGGAAAAACTGGACTTTAACCTGCCAAAGACTAAAGCTAGACCTAGCTCTTTCACTGTGTACTAAAATAAAATTAAAGTGGATTAGGGACCTAAATATTAAAACAGACACACTAAACTGGCTACAAAACAGGTTAGGTAAAACTCTTGGAGACATTGGTTTAGGGAAAGATTTCATGAACAAATCCTTTTTAGCACAAGAACTGGTAGAAGAAATCAATAAACGGGATCTCAGTCTATTGAGAGTTTTCTGCACAGAAAAAGAAACCACCAGCAAAGCAAAAAGGCAACCAACAATATGGGAAAGAATCTTTACTAGCCGCCTCTCAGTCAAAGGGCTACTCTCTAGAATATATAAAGGGCTCAGAAAAAATCAGTCCACCCAAATTTAAAGACTCAGTTCAAAAATGGGCATCTGAAATGAACAGACACTTTTCAGAGGAAGAAATTAAAGCAGCTAAGAAACATATGAAGAAATGTCCAACATCACTAGTCATTCGAGAGATGCAAATGAAAACAACATTAAGATTTCATCTCACTCCACAAAGAATGGCTGCTATCTCAGAATTAGCCAGCGACAAATGTTGGTGAGGCTGCAGAGAAGAAACCCTTCTCCACTTTTGGTGGGAATGTAGACTTGTACAACTTCTGTGGAGAACAGTTTGGAAATTCCTCAAAAAGCTAGGATTGGAGGTCCCATTTGACCCTGCTATTCCTCTGCTAGGTATATACACAAAAGAATTAAAAGATTCATATCACAGTAACATTTGTACACCCATGTTTATAGCAGCTCAGTTTGTGATTGCTAAATCTTGGAAACAACCCAAATGTCCATCAACTGGAGACTGGATAAAAAAGTTGTGGTTCTTCTACAGAATGAAGTATTACTCTGCCATAAAAAATTATGAGTTTGAATCATTTATACTTAAATGGACGTACCTTGAGGACAACATCATAAGTCACAGATGTGTAAATATTGTAATTTTTCTCTGGTATGAGAAAATGAAGATGTAAACGAGTTCTAGAATGTATGTTATATATTGTGAAATAGAAAATACTAAAAAAGAAAGGGGGTGAAGGGGGAAAACAATGAGATTATAACAAAAAAGAAAGGAAACAAAGTTCATGTATATAGGGGATGGGAGTGGGGGTGGTAGGGTGTGTAGGGGTATGGGAAAAAATGAGAATTAAGTTGTGTCATATACTGGTGCAAATTCTCATTGTTGAGTGCAATCATGATGTTTATATGTAAAGTACCAATAAAGATTTCAATTTAAAAAAATGTGAAGTTCTGCTCTGAAATCACTAAAATTAGTGAGAGATTCAGACAACATACAAAAATGAAAAAAATGGCGGGTCATACATGACTAGTTCACTGTAAACCAATAAGAACTTATCATTATCCAAAAATTACTCTGATCTGAGATCTCATTGGCCACAGGTCAGTGTGGAGAACAAGGTGAGGTCGAACAATGTTGCCCTCAGTCGGTGATGGCTAGAGCCCACAAGCACCGTGTGGTTCTCAGTTTTGGTTGCCCTTCTTCACCAGGTTTGCTGCCAAACTGGACCACAACAGTGAGGAAACTTAGGTACATCTCATCCTTTCCTAAAGCAAATTAAAATAAGAGCATGAGAGGAATTCTGTGCTATGCTTTTTATTCTAAAGACATTCTTTTTTTTTTTTTTTTTCCCCCAGGACCAAGGACCAAACTGATAACTTGCTGCTTCAGAACCACTGAACTAACTCTCTGGCCCTACAGACATTTACTTTAAAGTGAAATGTTTTTTTAACATAATTCCTGGCTATGGGCAAAGCTCTAGTTTTTTGTTTTTTTTTTTTTTTCTTTTCCATGATACTCAGTATTGAACGCAGAGGCTTCCCAACAAGGATTCAGGATTTTTTAAATTTTTGTGAGACAAGTTCTCACTAATTCATTAAGTTGTCCAGGCTGAGCTTGAATTTCTTATCTCTTGCCTCAGCCACCCAGAGCACTAGGATTACAGGCTTGTGCCAAGACACTTGGTTCTAGTTAAAAATTGTTCTAGTGTACAATTGTAATCTCAGCACTGGGGAGACTGAGGCAGGAGGTTCACCATGAGCTTGAGGCCAGCCTGGACTGCATAGTAAGATCCTGTCTCAAAAAGCCAAAGGAAAAAAAAAAAGTTTTTTTAATGAAATAAGAAAGATAAGGATGTAATATATAAAAGTTCAAGGACAGAGAATACTTTATGTTACCCTGTTCTTATCTATTGAAAATTCAAATAACTAGTATCATCAAAAGTACATGACAATTTTGTCTAAACTTGTTTCTTTTTGAGATAAGGTCTTGCTTTGTAGTTCAGGCTAGCCTTGAGCTCACTGTGTAGCCCAGGCAAACCTTGAACTCACAGTAATCCTCTTGCCTCTGCCTCCTGAGTGTTGGGATGACACGCATGAGCCAGAACACCCAGCACTGTGGTATGTGGTACTGATTGCTGGTGAGCATGAGTCAACCACATCCAGCATTGTTCTATGTGGTTATCAGGGATCAAAGTCAGGTCCTTGTGCTTACAAATCAGGTGTCGGAACTACTAAGCTAAATCCCCAGCCCAATTTTGCTTAAACTTTTAAAAGCATATAGAACTATCATGACTGAATGTAAGCATGTGACATTTCTTAACATAACAGAAACACAACAAGCAGATCTATGATCTATAGAAGACAGAAAACAACATTCAGTGAGCATACAACATTAGGAAGAAATAAACATGCAGGAACTAGATATAATCATGAATAATGATATTTTATTTCTCCAGATATTTTCACTTAATGTAGTTAAATATGCACCTCACACTTTATGTGAAATGTATCTCTTAACATTTTAATGATACAATGATTGTACATATTTATGGGACACAATGATAATCTGATACATGTATATAATATCTAATGATCAAAGCAGAATAATTGGCATTTTAATCTCTCTAAAGATTTGTAACTTCTTTGTGTTTGGAATCTCCCAACTCCTATCTTCTAGCTTTTTAATTATATAATAAGGTATTATGAACTACTGTCATCCTAATACACTCTGAAACATTTGAACTTACTCTTCCTATAACTGTGTTTTAGAATCTACTATCAAATTCTCCCGTTCACCTTATCCCCATATGAAAATTTTCATTCAATTAAAATTTAACTATTTTATAGCTTTGAAGTCCTTCTCCCCCATAGACTATTAAGAATCATCACCCAGGGGCCAGGGATTTAGCTCAGTGGTTCTGGCACCTGTCTTGCAAGCATAAGTACCTGGGTTCCATCCCTGGCAACCACAAACAATAATATCGGGCATCCAGACTCACCCCCAGCAGCAATCAGTACCACATACCACAGTGCCGGGCATGGTGGCTCACGCCTGTCATCCCAGCACTCAGGAGGCAGAGGCAGGAGGATTGCTGTGAGTTCAAGACTTGCCTGGACTACATAGTGAGTTCAAGGCCAGCCTGAACTACAAAGTGAGACCCTGTCTTAAAAAAAAAAAAAAAAAGAATCATCACCCATTTCTTACCCAAAGCCATGTTATAATAACTACCTATCTGAATAGAGATATTAAAACAATGTAAAAAGGAGTATTTTGTTCATATGATGGCAGTAAAATCAGTGCTGTTAGTAATGAGAAATACAAATTACCAACTTCCTAAGGGGAAAAAAAAATATTTTTTGAAAATTTAAACATATGACTTGTCCCAGTCATAGAAAGTCATTTGCTTTCGACAGTAGCAAAGAAGCAACTGTATATTATTTGATGATTCACCTTATTACAAAATAACTGTCTTAAAATAGCCAGAAAATTCATTAGTCTATGCCTTCGCATTTTTATGTGAAATTTCTATGCAATTAAATGTTCATAGACTAAAAATTTCCACCAGATTTGCACTCAGAAGGCTTAGCCTGGGCAGGATCTCATAAGATCTGATCTTCAACATCTAGTGGAGATTGAGAGGGAACGGTTCATTCAACAAGACACTTGTGTACAAATGCCTCTCAGTCTCCAGGAGCTGCACTTAAATCCTTGAAATATAAATATGCATAAAACATGGCCTCCACCCCCAAGATCACTGTCTCCCAGATTCAGCGATGAGGTGAACACCCAGTTCTGCACACAGCGGGGAATATTCTAAGAGAAGCCCGCCCCAGGGGGAGGAGCAAAGCGATGCCAAAGCGTCAGACCTGTTGCTCCCTTTGCAGGGACAGAGAACTGTGTGGGGAAGAGGTTGACAGGCAACTCCAGGGAGAAAGGCCAGCCTGAGAAATGCTGCCTTCACTGCTTCACTGCTTCACTGCCTTCACAGAAAAGCCGATCTGAATACACAGTACTCGCCACAATTGCGCAAAGTACGATTAGAGGACACTTTGGAAACTACTGCCTGTGAATTGCTCGCGTGCCATTCATTAGCTATGTCTCAGAGAAAAACAAACAAACAAACAAACACCAAAAACTGCTTCACATGGGCCAATGCTCCATCATGAACCAACGATACATTTTCCTTGGAGTTAGTTTCGCTGCCTGAGCAGAAATACGATTATTCAGAAATATATTTCTTTGCAAATAAATTGCATCTTTAGAGAATGGGAATGCTTTTGCCAAATATAAACACAGCTAAGGATAGAAAAGCAAGTACCTTACAAATAAAGCCTTTACAACACAAAGCACTGCTTGTACATATTTCAGTTTGGCTTCTGTTTCAATTTTTTTGTTGTTGTTTTGGAGAAGTTTTTGCAGCTTAATAACTGAATAGGCTTCAAGTCCTCTGCATTCATCAAAAAAGCATTTGTGATATTTTTCTGCCATGAGATAAAAACATGAGTTCTGTCATAGTTTTATGACAAAGAGTAGGAGAGAATATGGATCACAAATCCTTCAAACTGATCGTTAGGTCACCAATTTCATATTGGAAGTAAGGGCTCAGTAAATATGAAGCTGATAGCACTTTCAACGTTTTAAAGAGAATTTAACCTGAGGAAATGTGTCTGTGGTTGGTCGCACTGTGTTTATGACCTGACGACTTTGGCAGTCCAGAATATAGAAATCAAAACATGATAACTAAGGTGAAGTGACCCAGAACAAACTCTGTCCCTCCAGCCAGCAGCTTCTGCATAGTTAAGGCACAAATGCAAAGAAAGTAGGTAGATAGACACACAGAGTTCAGCAGCTTTCCTGAGGGGTAACTGACACAACAAACTGCACGTATTTAAGGTGCACAATTTGCTAAGTACATACATGTTTCCATTTAAGGTGCACAACTTCCTAAGTGTATACATGTTTCCTTGTGACACCGTCACAGTAATTGAGACAAAGAGCCCACTCATCCCCACCCAGACTTCCCCATCTCTTTCGTTATCTTTCCCTCCCTCAGAAACACTCTCTGTCCTCCCCTCAAACAGTGAAGGTGCTCCCTGCCCATGTGGAAATTTTCCTAATCTAATATTTTATGTAAGAATAAATATAGAACATGGACTCATTTGGGACCTGTCTTCCTTCACTCTGCACAAGTACTCTGAGATGGTTCTACGTGGCTCGTATCCTTCCTTTTTATTACTGACTGGTATTTGGTCGTAGGGATGATGCTCAATTTGTTTATCTAATAATCACCTGTTGATGATCATCCTTGTTACTTCCAGTTTGGGGTTATTTGTGTACAACTCATTGGCATGAATTCATCCATTTCTCTTAGGTAAATACCAAGGTCTGGATAGGCTGGTCACACGGTAGGCACATGTTTAGCTTTTTAAGAAACTTCCAAGATATTTTCTGAAGTGATTGTGTCACTTACATTTGTACAAGTATAATTAATGTATGAGAGCTCCATTTCTTCTGTGTCCAAGGCAACACTCTGTATGGTGAGTATTTCTCACTGTGGTTTAAACTTGCATTGTGCTAATCCCACTGAGGCTGGGCATTTTCTCATGTTCCTCACCCCACCCATCCTCACCCCTGTGCTTACAAGTCCACTCCCTCCCCCCTCACCACATCTGATCTCCTCTTGAACCTTGTCCCTGTGTGGAGAACCCAGGCCTCAAATTTCTGTGCACATACTTAGCCAAAACTAGAATTAGGTATTGGTAGGGTAACATTCCTCCAATTCTGGCACATAAATTAGTAATATTTTACTTACATTATTTAAAATGTATCCCACATTTTTCTGTATTCATAGAACTTTATGAATGGGGAAAATACTTTTTTATGATCAGTAAATTCCTAAGGTTTCCCTATAATTAAAAAAAAACACATAATGTTGTTTTTGTAGTAACAGAGATACTCTTCTCTCTTGAAAAGTCATAATGGACAGAAATATTCTTTTAATTATAAAAAGTAGGTAAAATAAATCTCCTACATTTTCACTTTTTAGGCAATATACCTAAACAAATTGCACAACTGAGGAAATCACATAACTCGATTTTTTTTCAGAACTCTTGAATGTCTGAATACTAGGAAACAGAGTCATTTTCATAATTTAGTTGTAGCATACAAATCCTGAGCTTAGTGCTTCCCCTACCTCGATTCTGTTTTAACCACAAAAGCCATGTAGTGTTTTGGTCAGGTTGCCACTGAGGAAGGTGGCTCCCTCGGGCAACTCCTGCTCTGGGAAGCGTGCTAGATGGAGATGCAGCAGAACCCGCAGCGTGTCGCGCTTGCTTTCCTTGGCAGCCCTTCTGTCAGTGACCATCTTATCAGTGAGGACCCGCTTTCCTCTTTGTCTCTGAAATGACTGCATTAATGAAAAACTCACTTATCTGAAAGGAGTTTCATTTAAAGGGGCATTTCCCCTTGGCATTGGCCATCAGACTGTCTGTACATCCCCTTCTGTTCTTAAGCACATGGAACCTCCAAAAATGAAAGTGGCAGTTTGATTTTGACACTCAGGAAACATCATCCTTTTTAACCCAACTCTTTCTTACATTTCAGTATTCACTCCTCTTACTTTCCTTATTCATTATAAATTAGTACCTTGATTAAAAATTTAGTGAAACTGCCTAAATTGTCAGATCGTGAGCACTTTACCAAAAAAACTTGTTTGTATAATGTATTAATCTTTCCAAAGTGTTTTCAAATATGTTATTTTACTTCTCTAATGCGTTGTATCTGTCTCTTCTGCTGTCAGACAGATTGGATTGTGTCATTTCACTTGGCAGAGTGTGTTAAAGATCATAAATAATTTATAAAGTGTTCCAAAGTGAGGGAAGATGGAGTTACCTTGAGGTGCTAAGCCCAGGCAGAGGCAGAGCTGTAGCCCTTTGGTGATGTGATTTTAAGGGCATGTAAAAGCTACTACAAATTAAAAACAAATGAACAACACTCAGAAAGCAAAAACAAAATCCTTCCTCTTCCCAACAGAAAAGCCCACTGGTAGAGATTAATATCTGTAACAAGTAAGGCTTCTTATTGTTTCTGCTAAAATGCAAATACCTGGGACATGGTGACCCTTTAAACTGCATTGATTAGTACTTGTGCCTGAGTGTAAATGAATGTGTCATTTGCTCTAGGAAGGGCTCTCAATGTGCCAAGGACATAGTACAACTTAGATACAGTGAGAGATGAGAGACAAAAAGCATAAAGATGGATAGATAACAGAAACCATAAGTTAGGGTTAAAGGAAACTAATTTACTTCACTTAACTATTTTTTCACTTTACATTAGAGATATTTTGGAATTCTACATAAATGTTAAAGGAAGTGACTGTTGCTAATACATCTAAAGTCATGATTGATCCACTTCTGAGAGTGAAGTTGAATAAAAGAGCCTCCATAGTTGCGATAAAATACTGTCTTTTATCTTGTCATGATGAAATTTTTAAAATTTAAATAATGAATAATACTTCTTCAAAATATCCAAGTCCCATTGGATTAGAAACCTTGAGTAGAGGCCGGGGATTTACCTCAGTCTAAATCCTGACTTGCAAGCACAAGGACCCAGGTTCGATCCCTGGTAACCACATACAATACTGGGTGTGGAGACTCACGCCCAGCAGCAATCAGTACCACATACCACAGTGCCAGGCATGGTGGCTCACGCCTGTAATCCCAGCACTTGGGAGGCAGAGGCAGGAGGATAGCTGTGAGTTTGAGGCTGAGCTCAGGGCCAGCCTGAGCCACAAAGTGAGACCCTGTCTCAAAAAACCTAAAAAAAGAAAGAAAGAAAGAAAGAAACCTTGAGTAGTATATATCCCTTTCTTGGGCAAACACATATAGAAAACCTGCAGTAGGAAGTTATCCAAAAGGCAGCACACATGTGTGTGTACACACACACACACACACACACACACACACACACACACACACACACAATCTCATTGATTAAAACTCTTTTGAAACTGGACATAAACATAGAGGCCTAAAGGGAAAAAAGAAAGTGTCAATCTACATGCCAGCCCCTCCCTGATTCACGGGAGCCACACACCCCACTGACCTGTCATGCTACCTGTGTCCTGCTCTTGTCTCCCTTCTGGTAGCTTTCCCTGCACAGGAATCTCACCAGTTCCACCCACTGAAATAAACACGTAATGAGAGTCCATATAGCATTCAGCATAATTACACACATGCACACATACACACACACACACTCTCTCACACAGCTCATCACAAATTCACCATTACTTTCCCATTAGCAACACACCAACAGGGAAAGGAGGCTCATCAATCAGCTTGAGCTTTTCACGGCTCTGCAGTCTCCCTCAGTCTTGTGGAGACAAAGGTGGGAACCTCACGTATTAGTGACATACAGGAGACGGCTCTTATCAAGTCTATGGGGGTCCTCAACTCCCAAAGACCCCTACCCTTGATTATTTAAAGGGGCTTAAGCTACTTTACTTTTGGATCAAAAAGTACAGATCTAAACTGCATAGATAGTATGTCCATAACTTAAAGTAACTACTCTTGTGAAGTTCTCAGGTTTAGCGTCATTGGACATTTAACTTTACTCCAACAAGAAACAGCAAGAGCAAGACACACATTTCACTCATGCTCTTATGGTAAGAAGATGGACTCATGAACTATTTAGCTTTTCCTATTTTCCTATTTTCTTTGCCATTCTTCATTAGAAGATCAATGTTGGGACTGTCTTCAACAGCCAAAAACTTACAAAATATGTAAGAGCCGATCCTGATGACATTCTTCTCAAGACTGACCGCCCACTGGGCACACACAGCTGTAAGGTGGTAACAACTCCCATGGATGGCAGAGGTAGATGAGAAGGTGAAGCTATGGTATGGACATCTACACACTCGAGTCCTTTCTCAAATCCAGGCCCCTGCTGATATCTACCTCCATCCCCTTGTCACCTAAAAGGACTGGTAGCCCAGAAGCATCATTGAGATTTTAGAAAATCTGATTTTTTTTCCTTGGAAAACATGACTTGCACATTTTTTATGCTGTGGTTCAGGGGTAACATCTACAAAGCGGACATGCATGCATTGCAAAATAGAGTGGAGGTGGGAAAAAAAACTCAGAGTTAATTCTTTACCTAACAGGAATAACTGTGGTTTTTCAATACCTCAGTCACAAACCTAGACCCAAAAATGAACCTGGCCATGTTTTAAACAATATAAGCCTCGATGTTGATCATTAAAAGGGTGAAAGGTTAACTGAATACCACATCACCATCCCGCCATGATGCAGTATCAGAAATAAGATTTACCTTCTCATATGAACAAGTAACAAGTAGGACTAGGTACAGAAAAGAATAATGTTCAGGCAACAGGGAAGGTGTCAGACCCTGTGGCAACATCAGTTGGTCCAGGTCACTACCTGAGAGAAAGGTCAGTGTCACAGGGAGAAGGCAGCTGAACAGATGCCAGGGGTCTCACAGAGAGGAAGAGACAGAATCCAGAATTCAATAAAAGGGACCTGCACAGAGAAAGCTCCAAGAACCAGCAGAAGGGGTCCCAGATCTACAAGGGGTCCCAGAATACAGATCCGTGCACACATGTGAGAAGATGCCTCTGTGTGGGGAAAAGCGACAGAAAGGAGTAGGAGGGATGATGGCTGGAGCTCATGATGGGCATGGGAGGAGCAAAGGTCCAGTGAGTCAGAGTGCAAGTATCCACTAATGCTGGAACTTCAAGCACAGCTAATGAAGTCTAACTGGCCTTAAATGAAGGGCTGCTCCAAGAATCTTAAAAGCAAGCTCAAAGAGATCAAACTGATGACTAATAGCTGCATTTCCCCAGTGCAAAATGATTAAAACAAATACAGTAAAGTTTAAAATTCAAAATGTTCAGTATCAAATCAAAATTACCCAGCATACAAAGGAGAATAATATGACCTATTATTAAGGTCAGACTCAATCAGTAGGAATACAGAAATCACAGCAGTAATTAGAAGAACAGAATATGTTTTTAAAAGCTACCACATCCGTACGCACACCTACACGCGTGGCAGCACAGCACAAAAGGGCATTTTAGTTCAGGATGGACTGCACACACAATGGTGGCTCAATGAGATTATATCGTCTAATGATGTTACAGTGACCTCTGTTTTTGTAGATGCACTCTATGCTGTTCACACAACTCTGAGTACCTTCAGGACACATTTCTCAGAACACATCTTTGTCATTAAGTGACATTGATAGATCTTTTAATTTTGAGATAACCTTTCATCATTACTTACTTACCAAGGTTTTTAAGAAGTGGCTACTTTAATATAGTTGCAAAAGCCCATCTTATGAGAGTCACACTTATTAAATAACAAATCAGTACTTAGTTCTTCTTCTGAATTCTTTATTTATTGATGCTCTGTATATCTTCTATTCAATAAGCTTTTGCTTAAATGAAATCTTTTAAAGTATTTTTTTCAATTTTGTGTCATTTATTTTGAAAAAAAAGATGTACAATGATGTGGCATACTTGTAAAGATGTTATGGCTTTCCTATAAACTCATCATAAAAACAATATGTTTCCAATATTGTAAAATAATGTTATTCTTGGTTTAATATCCAGTATGCATGATAAAATACTGTGCATTGTGAATTAACAAAATCTTTTGCTTCTGGATATAGGATTCGCTTAAAAATCTTTTGTAAAGTTAGTCTGGTGGTAAAGAACTTCTTCAGTTTTTGTTTATTTTTAGAAGCCTATTTCTCTTTCATTTCTGAAAGATAATATTACTGTTGGTTGATGGTTATTTCCTTTCAGAATCTGAAATATGCTATTCCATTCTTTTTTGGTCTATGAGGTTTCTGATGAGAAATCTGCTATAGCATAATAGAGATTCCCTTAAATGTGACTTGGTGCTTTATTTTCGCAGTTTGAGGAGTTCTCTCATTGCCTTGTAATTTTGACAGTGTGATTAAAATGTGTTTGGGTAAGGAACTCTTCTGATTGTGCCTATGTGGTCTCCAATTGGCCTACAGTCTGAGGATATGTACTTACTTCCTAAAGCATAGCTGTTTGGATGGAGTAGCAATTTGATTAGCTCTGAGATCCACTCAGGGGTTTGGTGGCACATACTTCTAGGTGTTCCTGGGTAGGTCATGGAGGTGTGGCCGTGAGGTTTGTGTCTGGCACCTGGCCTCTTCCTCTCCAACTGTTCTCTTTCTCTGCTTCTTGCTCCTATGAACTAAACATCTTGAATCTGCTATGTCCTTACACCCTAATGTCCTTGCCAAGGAGCCAGTCAACTACAGACTAAATCCCTGGAGACCATTAGCCAAACTAACTGTGTCTTCACTGTGAAAAAGATGATGAATACTCAACTTTAGGAAAGTTTTCTGTTGTTATCATTGTGTAGATTTTCCAAGATTTTCCCTTTTTTGCTTCTTTGGGTGCCACGAAAAACATAACATTTGTTCACTTAGTTGTGTCCCAAAGTCTCAGAAGCTACCTCATCTCATCTTTGACCTTTTTTGTCCTGTCTGAGCTATTTCAAAAACCTGGCTTCAAGTTTAGATATCCCTTTTTTTCCTGCCTGATGAAGTATGTTGTTGAGACTCTCAATTGTAATTTTTATTTGACTTAATTTCCAAGATTTCTGTGTGATTAATTTTCATAATCTCTATCTCCTCAATAAATTTTCTCATTTGTGTCAGGCATTATTTTCCTAATGTCACATTGGTCCATATTCTGTTGAATCTCACTGATATTAATGATCAATATTTCAGGTTCTTTATCCAGTCTTTCCTCAGTATCACTTTCTACAGGATTCATTGCTAGTGTCCTCTGGGAGGTGTCGTTTTTTTAAATTATTATTTCTTGTACTCCTACATTGAAATTTGTGCATCTGGTGAATCAATTCTTTCCACCACTCAGACACAGAGAAACAAGCATAAAATCTGACTATGTGTGGACTATAAAAAAGCCCATCACATAAAAGTTGAAAGTGTAATCGTGATTACCAGAAGAGAGGAGAACGCAAGGGAAAAGGGGATGGAGTCACAGTGATTAAAAGTATCATGTTCATCACATTACAGTTAGACTTGAGTCAGAACTTCTGGTGTGGTTTGTAGAATGAATGACCACAGATAAAAATTGTACACTGTTTATCTCAAACAGCTAGAAGAAAGGCTAGCTGTGGTGAGAATCCTCTCACCACAAAAGAGATGACAGAAAATTGTGGGGATGAACATATTTAATCTGATTTAAGCAATACACAATGTGTCCAAATACCAATATATCTCATGACACTGCATTAATATATACAATTTTGTTTACATTAAGTTTTCTTTAAAATTTAATTCAAGTTAATAGTATTTTGAAAGAATATTTCTAAGCATATGACTACTGTATGAAATTCAAATTTCAGAATCTATCACTTTATTGGAACTGAGCCACACTCTTCTGTTTATGTTTCATCTATGTCTATTTTCACAGTATGATAGAGTTGACTGGTTATAACCAAGATCATAAGTACTGTAAGACCTAAGGAATCTGGATCTTCACAGAAAAGCTTGTCCATCTCTGTTTTACACAATTTTTCTTCAAATGTATTTTGTTGAATTTTTATCATTCTTATTAGGACATATTTGCAGTACACACATAATGTTTATATTCCTTGTGCAGAGTTAGTACACGCATGTAACACATATTAATTCCTTTTTCCATCCCCTCTCCCTGTCTCCCTTCATCTCCCTGACCCCTGGAGGAAGATTTATTCTCCTAGTTCTGGTTATCTATCATTTTGTTCTTTATTGACATATAATCTGGGTCTCTCTTCTTAGAAAAACCATGTGATGTTGAAGTGTGTGTACCTAATTTATTTCATCTTTGATAAATCAACAATACATTATGGAACAAATTATTACTCCTTGGGAGCCAAAAGAGTAAGTGAGCAAAACATGCTCTACTCCCAGCCATTCCATGTGAAAGCCAGAACCTCCTATGATCGCAGCCATGTTACTCCTTCTTCTTGAGCCAGTCACATGCCAGTGGCTCTTGCCTTTCCCTTGGGTGCCACTCAGCTCAGCCTCTCAGTGCCCCTAAGACTCAGCACATTCAAAAATGCAGAAAAGCGAACCCACACTCCTAGTCCTGTACCCGGACCTTTTCTTTCCCACAGCATTTAATATCAAGTAACACATCACATAAAATACTTAGTCTTATGCCTTGTCTCCCTTACCATTAAAGTGAGGTTGCCCATTTTGATCATTATGCCTTATACATAAAACTCCCAATAAATATCTGTGGACTGAATGAATGACATTTTCAATTAGCATCTAATATTTTTCTTCACATGGGTGCTGTGTTATTTTCTCTGAAGTTTAAATAGTGTGTTCAACGTTTCAGTAAGTGCACTAATTTTATATTCTGTTTATTTCTTTGCCTAAAAGTTTTCTGTATACTTCTACTTTCACTTCAACAACTAACAAGTAGGACTTCGCGTGTGCTTCCTGACCAGCAGCTCAGCAAGCAGTCATGTGGGTGCCACATCTGAGGTCCCCCAAAAGAAAGCTACTATAAGGTGCCTCCTGGTATTTAAAACAAACAAACAAAAAATCAGGCAAGTAACTACACAAAACATGCTGGGCCCAAGGCATCAAATAGCTTTCCCTCACAGCTTACTCAGTAAATACCCAAGCCATCTCTGCTCATTCCACTCCACATCTGTCTTATAAATCCTTTATCAATACCTGCTCCATTCAACCATACAAAAAATATAAATATATTTTATAACAAAAGTCCAAAGAAATCAATGATACAAAGAATCTAATCAAATAATTAGAAATCTCTAATACAAAGAAAAGCAAAATACAAACTTTAGTAAATTATCCCTAACGATAAAGCCATTCTTGGTAAAAATGTGTGGGCATGTACACATAGATTCATGTCCACAGACTTTTCTTTAACCAGAAAAACTGTCTTACTATATACATATTATAAATCAACGTTGCCCAGGGTAATTTAAAAAAAGAAAACTACATTAACATAAAAATTAAAAATATGTGTGCACTGGGAAAGGAGCAATTCAAAGACAACATTTTTCTTCCTAGTTAGTGTGTGGGTAAGACCAAGAATGTATCAAGTGTGGTGACTCTGAACTAGGATACCAAGTGTGGCACATTTGATCTGTGCCTTTGAGGAGCAGCCACCATCATAGACAGACACACATATGCCAGTTAATGACACCCCGAGACGAACTCACTGATATACAACTAGGTGCAGGCCGGGCAGCACCCGGAAGAGAAGGGCTGATGGTGTGGAATATTTCCCAGGCCACTGTCAGATGTGCCCCTCTGGGATTCCTGCTCCTGCCAGTTCTGTCACCAGGAAGCACAGCCAGGCCCTTTCCTCACATCGTTCCTGTGGCTTCCGCCCCCGCGACCATGCTCAGCTCAGTCTGGAAAGGTGAGGCTCACCACTACAAGGATGAACCTATCCATTGTGCCCCACGCCTGAGAATAAATGCCCATCCCCACCTTTGCTAAATTCACTCTGTATTTGTCCTGTGCATCCTGTAGCTCTCCATTCTCAACTCAAACCCTGTCCTCGAGTTAAACTACAGCATAACCTTTCTACTGCAGGGACCGTTTCTTTTGTACACTATATACTTTCCTTGTAAATCCAAGTGACTTGCATTATATTTAAATATATGCATATTTATTCTGGACTCTGCACTAATATCTAATCAATAAAAAGCCTAGACAGACTCCAGTATGGATATTGTATGGGTATGTATATACAGTGCAAAAGGAGTATGTTAAAATAGTAGAATGATGAAGAGTTAAATATATTATATACATAATAAAAAGCGAATGATGGAGAATAAAAAGAACAAGAGAAAACAGATAAAATGAAAATTGCAAGGGCCATGCTTAAAGACCTTTTCCCAGGGACAGATTCTCAGTTTTCTTTTGATGTGTGTTGCAAAGAAAATGCTCTTCCTACCTCCTATTTTTGGTAATACTTGTAAAGTATTGCATAACCCCAAATTCCAACACAATGAACAATAAAAACTGAAGTTAAATGACAGAGACAATTCTATCCAGTATGTTATTTATGCAGAGGTTAAACAAATTTCAGGTCTCTAAATACAGCCATGATGACCGTCATAGCAAAACAATTGAAACACAGTGTGCAGGACACAAACTGGCAACTTGTCTTCTGTGTAGCAACTATGGACTTTCAAAATCTGTTTAATGGACAGTTGAATGCATAAATGCAAAAGTATGAAGACAAAAATTTATATAATGAGTACACTTTGAGAAAATAATAAGAAAAAAAATCCACTAGGCTTGCAGGAGGCTATTCATATTAAGCAAACACAATTACTTGAAAAGTCTTTAACATGAATTTAGTTTCCATTGAAAAAGACACTTTTATCTTGTAAAAAATAAATCATCCTGTAAGCCAAAAGAACAACTCCACAGAGGTCTGTACTTATGCTCCTCGGACAATCTCATAACCACCCTCTTCCCCTCACAGAACACATCATTCAGCAGTGGGTGAAATATCCTGCTTTGCCCAGCTAGTCAGGAGATCAGAGTCTCCTAAGGAGGCATCATACTGTAACACGTGTAACCAGTGCTTAAGCCAAGAAAATCAGACAATGAAAGAGAAGGCTGGGGTAGTGGTGCATGCTTGTAACCCCACACTAGAGAAGCTGAGGCAGGAGGAGCAAGAGTTCAAGGCTGGCCATGAACTACTTGCAAAGTCTTATTTAAAAAAGAGTGAGAGAGGGAGAGGAGAAAGAGGAGGAGGAGAAGGAAGAGGAGAGGGGAGACAGGAAAATGGGAATAGAAGGGGAGAAGGATGAAACTTACAGTTTCCAAGTGTTGCAAGACAGAAGAAAGGAAAGGACAAAGAAAAGAGAGCATAGCTAGTAATTCACAGAAGGTTTCCAAGCATAAAATAAAGTCAAGTTGAATTTCTTGAGTTATGCAAATATTAAAAGACCAATGACCTAGAAAACACAATCAGACCAGATTTAAAGTAGGTCTGGATGAAAGTCCCAGATAATGCTGACTCCATTTTCATCCCTCAGACACAAGTTTGTGAGATTTCTGAAAGAACCGTTGTGATGGGTCAATGAAATGGGTTATAAATGTGATATTGAGACAAAGTCTCGTCTTAATTCATGAAGATAGCATCTACAGCTCTATCCATTTAACATGTGCATTTCCCATCTAAGGCCTTTGGGAACTCATTTATTATACAATATCTGATATTTTTAAAGCCCCAAGTATCTCCCTACAAGACCAATACCTTTGATCCTATTCCAATAATCCTCAACTCTTTTGAGAAAGGCAATATTCCCACTGCTTAACTCCCCAGCCATCTATTTTCTAATTTACTTTTGCTCATTACATTTCCCAGAATTCAAATACTGAGCCTGATCACTGCTTGACGTTCTATGGGTCACTGGCAAGTCCTCCACTCAGGTGAAGCAGAGAGGAGGCACCCGCCATGACAGCGAGGGGACTTGAGCGGACATGTAGGGCCACAGAAATTCCCACAGGCGGCTCTCAGTCCTGCTCGCGCTCCCCGGCAGGCAAGTCGGTTACCTAACAGTAGAGCTTGGCATTTTCAGACTGTCAGCCTCTGATGCTCCACACAGACGCTCAGGTTCCTGACGCCTCACGACCAGGGCTGCACTGAGCTCCGTATCGGGCATCGGCAAAGCACCGCTCGGCCTAGGTGAGCGCCTGGTGTGTCTAAAGCTCCGTACAGAGGCCTCTCCCTAGAAACTCCACGAGCAAACATTTCGATAATCTGAAAGAAAACGTTGCGTCCTAACCCAATCAAGAAGATCCCACTAGAAGGAAGAGGGAAACTTATCTAGAAAAAGAAAAAAACAATAGCAAAAAAATCAAAAAACCAAAACTAGACCAAACTGTTAGGAGTTTCTTAAAATGCGATTCAGCGACCAACTTTCAAAGTACCTGCCAGCCAGTAAGCGCCTTAAAACGTGGGTCCCGGGACTACCCAGACCTCGTGACTCAAACACGGGCATCTCTGGGAGGCTCCCCAGGCTCTTCTGTGCACGAGCTTCAAGGACACGTGGATTAGCGGACTGTAAAGTTTGGCTCCTCCGGAGCCTGCGCTGTAGACACCAGGAAGCACGAGGGAGCCAGGCTGAGGCAGAACAAGGTCAAAGTGGTCACCACGGAAGAATGTTCTTAAGGGCACCTTTGCTTTTACCATGAGGTTAATTTGTTTTGGTGAAAAAAGAAAACATTTAGCTCTTTATAAAAGCAGACTACTGCATTCTAAAATGCCAATTAAGTTCTGCTATTTCAATGTAAAACAAAATGAGGTATGCAGGTTTTAAATGTTCTAGCGTTGTGATTCAAAGCAGAACCTGAATATTTGTGCTGTGTTGCCCTAGTTTTTGAAATAGCAGGCTTGATCCTTTTACATAAATCAAGGTGAAAGTCTAACCACTGTGTGTATTGTACATCTTTTGAGTATCTCCTGAGGGAGGAGCTGAGTTATCCTCTTGTCTTCATGGTGCCCTGAGGAGTCTCTGCACAATTTTCCTCTGCAAGTCAGAGATCAGCACCTTCACAGGCCTCCCTGCTGCTTTTCAGTCTTGCTGTCTGTACCTCACATTGTTAGGTGCCAGGTGCAATGGCGCAGAGCTGTAATCCCAGCAGTCTTGGAGGCTGAGGCACGCGGCTTGCAAGTGCCAGCCCAGTCTGGGCAACCTAACGACTTAGATATACTTTGCCCCCAAAATTATTTTTTTAAAAAATCATTCTATTCATGGGAATTTCTCCTACTTACTATCTTGTTTTCTTACACTACACTAATATCGAGATAAAGCAGAATAAACAAGGTAACAGCATTAGAGAAACACCTTAGGGTAGAAAAACTCTCATGAAGACAAGATAATTCGCCTTTAACCACCACCTACAAGTGTTAGCTTCCTGAGTCCATCACAGCAGTCTTCAGCACACACCGACGTAGACTGTGATGTCTTAAAAATAAAAGCAAGAGCACTTTTCCTTCAGGTGCGGCTCCACCATATTCTAGACGAATCGTCTCTTAAAGCAAGAATCCGCTCAGATCCTCAACGCGCTCAGTAGCTTATCAAGATCAGCTTCAATACATTTGCTTTCTCCCCTTGGCATGTGCTTTCACTGGTGAGTGGCAAGGTCAAGTGTGGAGAAGGAAGAAACCAGAGACAGGCCGGTGAGGAAGTGCTTACTAAGTGACTCCCGGGGAAGAAAAACCCTGACTAGGAGCACTGGCCCACTCGTTCCCATCCCATCGTGTCAGTCACACCACCACGGCCAACTCTTCACGATCACTGTCGCCTCGGTGTCACTGAACTTGGAGCTGAGAAGACAGGCACAGGGCTGGAAGTCAGAAGCTTGCACTAGCAGGGTCAGTGCAGTGCGGGAGGGGGCAGGGAGGCCCTGACACCCAGGACTCTCCTGGCTCCTTACTCTGGACACCGCAGTCCTCGCCCAGCACCTCATCAGTGCTCTGTCCAGCTCTTGTCCTCCCCGGCCGTAGCTCCAGAAGTGCTCCTCTAGAACAAAACTACCATGACCTTATCACTTAAAAATGTTTACCTGAAAAAAAAAAAAAGACGATATTTTTTCCTACCTTCCTCACAATACTATATTTCTTAGGATGCTTTTCTGTGTGTGGTATTAATATCCTAAAACAAATTATATAGAATAAAGCTTAGAGTTTCTGACTTGGTGCTTGGTTTAGCGACTACTACTGCAATAAGTAGAAATAAACAGTTAAATGTTACTCAATGGGAATTACGTTAGAAGTTAAACTAAAAATATAAAGTTTAGAGTTTCTGACTTGTTGCTTGGTTTAGCGACTACTACTGCAATAAGTAGAAATAAACAGTTAAATGTTACTCAATGGGAATTACGTTAGAAGTTAAACTAAAAATATAAAGTAGCCAAAGAATATCCATATTTAGTATGTAAGTATTTTTCCTCCTTTACACAAAAATATGTAGAATGTCCTGCAAATAGAAAAGCGAGCAGTAAGAGTTTCCTGCTTTTCAAATGCCATATTAACGGTATCGTACACACACTAACAATCCCCACTCCAGCCAATAGTGTGGCTTTGGACAAATCATTCAACTTTGGTAGGTCTCCTTCTCTAAAACAAGAATCACAATGTCTATGCCAGAAAGTTCTTGTAACCAATAGATTAAAAATATCATCCAAACATATAGTCTTGATAAAGGTGATGAATGTTAAAAATAAATAATAGCCACTCATCGGTACAGTGACATTCACAGTAGCTATGCTGGGCTTTTTCATCTCTTCAGAGGAGTGTCTATGTTTGGACAGGAGACTAGCTGCATTACAACACTGAGTATCCAAATGGTTTTGAATATTCCACGCTCTGGGGCAGGCACCACCTCAGCCTCCAGGTTAACATGGAAAATGCTATTCTTTCCCTTGAAAGCCCAGGTGTAAGAATGACCCTATGGAAAGAGCCCAGGGGTAAGAATGACCCTGTGGCAGCCCCCCATAACTAGAAGCACTGACATGCATTGCTGGGGTTTTTTAAATTAATTTTTACTGTGAAACAGGTACACTTTACATACATATCATAATCATACTCAACATTGACAACTTGTGCCAGTCTATGACATGACTTGATTCTCATTCTTTCCCATTCTCCTACCCACCCTACAACCCCCACCCCCTATATACATAAGCTTTGTTTCCCTTTTTTTTGTTACCATCACAATTTTTTCTTTTTCCTCATTAAGGGTTGCACAAACTAACAGGAGAAAGTCCAAAGAAACAGATAATTTTTTGGTAACTAGTACAATTTTGGTTTGATAATGTGACAGTGATGAATACATGTATATTGAGAGAAAGAAAGGTAAATAATCTAAGTAAACCAGTGGAATTACTTCCTGTATTAAAGAATAAGTTATCATAATCATTGAAATTTTAGGAATACAAGGATTCATAAGTGAGAAAGGCTGAGTATATTGAAGTTTATCACGTGATTTCTCACTGTATGCCATAATGACACTCCATAACATTACACACATCTTTACCATGCTTTAAGATGTTTTCTAGATTAGGAACAGATCAGTTCCCTACTGGGACCAACCATAATCTGTGCACAGTTGAACACACGAGTCATTTCATCACAACTGTGACCAAAGCCAGGTTCTGACCAATGCACTGATAATAGTAATGATAACGATACTGGCCAGTATACTAAGACACTGAAGAGAAAATGAAACACATAATAGGGAACAGGCGAAAAAAATGGTCATTAGCAAATACTTAGTCTCTGCTTCCTAGAAAAAATAAAGGCATCACATGAAGAGTCTCTCAACCTTCATCTCTGTACAGACTTAACCTGCAACTTCCTCCCTTCTTTTGATTAGTAACAGAAGTGCCCCTTCTTTCTCCTCTTATGTGAAGGAATTATCCTGACCCACCCTCTGACCACTCAGCCACTCTCACCTACCATCTTCCTTTCTCTTGTGTTTTAAAGCTCTAATCCTCTTATCATGCTCTTCTGTAAGGCCTATCATCCCTCCTCATCTACTGCACTGTCCAGTACACTGACCTCCTTGCTAACCCTCAGACACGTACTCTCACTTCCTTCTTCCTACACACCTACTTCCAAGGCTCACATACCCACTTTCTTGATCACCTAACAACCTGGGTTCATATTTTGCTGTATGTCTTTTTCTCCAACTAGAATACAAGCCTCATGATGACAGTAGTATTTGCCTAGCACACAGTAGCCTCTTAATAAATATTTGTTGAATGAACCAATCATGAAGAGAAAGTTGTACTGATGGAATCAGCCTGAACTGAGACCTTAAGGCACAGGTAAAGTGCATGAGCAGCAGACGTACATCCCAGCTTGCTTCTACCCAGCTTTCATTAACTTGCCAGCAGTCCAAGCCTGTGGTGACAAAAGATTTCCTGTGCACAGTCTGCTTAGAATGGTAAAAAATAAATGTGCCTGGTTCTCAGCAGGTATAATCTAGAGTGCTGCAAGGCCAGAGCCCATTTAGGGTACCTGGAGCATGGTAAAGACAAGAAGCTTTCCCTCCGGGAACAATTTCTAGTCCATTTAGCCAGGAAAGAGAGATGGATTGTGTGGTATGGTCCTCACTGCACAACGGGAAGCGAGGAAGGACTGGCTGGGGCATAAAAGGAGTGGAGTTGGGGAGTGTGTAGCAAAAGGGTAAGAGACATTGTTCCACCATCTTGAAGGAACTTACCCTGAGAATATTTTCCCCAAGTCAGTGCTCAGCAAGAGACCCACAGTTAAAACAGCTCATTAATATTTAGGTCAGTAAATCTCTTTTCTCCACCATCCCAGTAATTGTATGATGTTTATTGAACATATCTTCAAATGCAGATGAAATGACTAGAGCAAAAATGTTTAAGAGGCTCAATTAAAATTATTTTCAATTGCTAAAGGTAGACTAAAAATTATTAATTAAAAATAAAATGAAGAAAGCAGCAGTTTTTACAGAGATTAATAATTCAGAGTCAATCTATATGTTAACCCCTGTTTTAAGGGTCAGAGGTAACAAAAGTAAATACAAATAGCCTAAAAAGAAATGTATGGACACTATACAATGACCAGTAAATATTTTACTAAAAAATACAAAAGAAAACCTGAGCAAATTAATATAGTATGGTCACTTGACTAGACAAATAATTAATATTTTAAAGGTAATAATTATTTTCTAATGAATCTATTGTTTAAAATAACTCCAGTTGTATTAGCTTTGTCTTTACAAAATTATTCTTAACTTTTTCATACAGATAGAAAATAATTCCTAAAAAATTAAGAAATAGAGAAAGGACTATACCGCTGACAGGTATATGTGAAGATACATTATGAATCCATAAAACTAAACACTGTAATACTGGCACAATAAAGTAGAAACAGTATTGAAAAATGGATTTAGATCAGTAAAAAATAGAATATAACATAAGGGAGATGGGGGAAAATCACTTCAGTATACATGAAAATAAATTTAAGATAAAGAACCAATGTCAAGAGCGCCCAGGGACTGAGTTTAGCAGCGGGCAGCTCAGGAAACGGGGACTGCGCCACCAAATCTGCGCCGGGGTTGGAGCTTACTGGCCTCCAGGCCCACGCTGGAAGAGCGCCCAGGGACTGAGTTTAGCAGCGGGCGACTCGGAAAACGGCAACTGCGCCATCAAATCTGCGTCATCGAATCTGCGCCGGGGTTGGAACTTACTGGCCTCCAGGCCCACACCGGCGGAGCGCCCAGCAACTGAGGTTAGCAGGTCAGAGTCTGACTTTCTCCACGGCAACTGCAGAAGCACATCCAGTTACCTCATATTGGTGAGTAAGTGAGCCTGTTGGAACATCAGCCCCTACCATTGCAGCTGCACAGGGCCTACAGCCTACTGGCCTCCAGGCCGACTGCAAAAGTGAGCCCAGAGACTCTGTATTGGTGGGCAGGCAGGCCCATTGGAACCTTAGGCAGCGCCATTATAGCTGTGCAGGAGCCAGAGCCTTCCTGCCTCTAAAGCAGACGGGAGAAGGTGTTCTGACTGTATTGATTGAGTGCCTCATATGGTGTGCCCGAACTAGGGGTTTTTCTTTAGGTCCCAATACAGACTGTAAAGAACAACCCAGGAAACACTGATATTTTAAGGTTCCTAACTATTAGGAGGAAAGTGACTTGCAACAAACAGCGCCAGAAAACAGGGCAGGTCAGAGATGAGGAAACACTCAAAAGTCTCAGATACAAAGATCCTCACCTCAAGGTAACACAGGGGGAAGGGAAATACAGAAGTTTGAAGGCCAGTCTCCAGGGTCCTCGGAAATGGTAACCAAAGCAGATCTAGTAAAATGGAAATCAGAACTGATCTCTGAGATGAAAGCAGAGATATTAGACACTGTCAACATGATGATTAATAAAGCTAAAGAGGAAATCATGGAATTGATAGAATCCAAGATAGCAAAAGCAATGGAACTTTTTAAACACCTACAAGCAGAAGTCCATGAAATTAAGAAAGAAAATAAAAGCTTGCGCAATAGAATGAATTTGGCAGAAGACTGAATTTCAGACCTAGAAGACAGGATCTCAACCAATGAACTGGAAAGGCATAATCTATGGAAAAAAGTAAGCAATAATGAAAAGTCAATCCAACAGCTCCTAGATGATTCAAAGAAGAATAACATAAGAGTGATTGGAGTCACTGAGGAAGCAGAAGACAATACTAAAGACATCAAAAAGCTATTCACAGAGATAATGGCAGAAAACTTCACAGAAAAAGGTAAAAAATGGGACATACAAATATATGAAGCATACAGAATGCCACAGGCCCATGACATGAAAAAATCTACACCTACGCATATCATCATAAAAGTCCCAGATATCCAAAAAAAATGAAATACTGAAAGCAGCCAGGGAAAAGAAAACAGTTACATTCTAAGGGAAGCCCGTCAGGATCACAGCGGACTTCTCAACTCAAACACTCAGTGCAAGAAAAGCCTGGAGTGAAGTCTTCCAAGCCCTAAAGGAAAACAACTTCCAACCCAGACTAATGTATCCTGCAAAACTATCCTTCAGAATTGATGGGGAAATAAGATACTTTCATGACAAAGAATACCTGAAAAACTTCACAAATATGAAACCTGTGCTCCAAAACATTTTAAAGAATATCTTGGAGAAAAATAAGGAAAGTTACAAATCCATGAGTGCTAACTGAGTCAACCCATGGGACCAAACAAGAAAATGATGGGAAAAGGGCAAAAGTAGAATAACAGCCAAGAACAGGAAAACATGGCAGCACTAAATTTACCTATATCAGTCATAACTATTAATGTCAATGGACTCAACGTGCCAATTAAGAGATACAGATTGGCAGAGTGGATCAAGAAGCAAGATCCTACAATCTGCTGCATACAAGAAACACACCTAATTCAGAAAGAAACTCATGGACTAAAACTAAAGGGATGGAAAACAATACTCCATGTGACAGGAAACAGCAAGAAAGCAGGAGTGGCAATTTTATTTGCAGACAAAATAGACTTTAAGCCAAAACTGATAAAGCTAGATAAAGATGGACACTATCTTTTAGTGCAGGGAAAAATCCAAGAGACAGAAATTACAATCTTAAATATCTATGCTCAAAATTCTAATGCACCCAACTATCTAAAACAAATATTAACGGACTTGAAAAACCAGATAAACTCCAATGCAATAATAGTAGAGGACCTCAATACCCCACTGTCACAAAGAGACAGATTGACTGGACAAAAAGTCAATAAGGAAATCCTTGAGCTCAACCAGACTCTTCAGCAAATGGACTTAATAGACACCTACAGAGTATTTCACCCCACAAAGTCAGAATTTACATTCTTCTCAGCTGCTCAAGGATCATTCTCCAAAATAGACCATGTGCTCATTCATGGTTTAAGCAAATATAAAGGGATTAAAGTTATTTCTTGTATACTGTCAGACCATAGTGCCCTGAAATTGGAGCTGAACAGCAAAGGAAAGCCCAGGATCTTCACAAACACATGGAAACTGAACAACACTCTGCTGACCAACCAATGGATCACAGAAGAAATTAGAGAAGAAATTGAGCAGTTCTTACAACTAAACAATAACACCATTACAACATATAGAAATTTATGGGACACAATGAAAGCAGTTCCATGAGGAAAATTCATAGCAGTGAAAGCCTACATCCAGAAAACAGAGCAAGCTCAAATAAACAATGTAATGCTAAACCTCAAGCGAGTAGAAAGAGAGGAGCAAAACAAATGCAAAGCTCACAATAGGCAAGAAATTATAAGGATCAGGGCAGAAATTAATGCAATAGAACCCAAGAGAACGGTTCAAAAAATCAATGAATCGAAAAGTTGGTTCTTTGAGAGGATAAACAAAATTGATAGACCCTTAGCCAACCTCATTAAACAAAGAAAGGAAAAGGTTCATATCTACGCTATTAGGGATGAGAACGGAGAAATTACTACCAACCCAGAGGAAGTCCAGAGGATAATAAACACCTACTTTGAAAATTTATACTTCAATAAAATGGGAGATGTAGAAGAATTGGATAGATTTCTAGACACATATAAACTCCCAAAGCTGAATAAAGAAGATATAGAAATGTTAAATGCCCCAGTAACAATCTGTGAAATTGAAAATGTCATTAAAAACTTGCCAACAAAGAAAATCCCTGGACCTGATGGTTTTACTGCTGAATTCTATAAAACTTTTAAAGAAGAGTTAGTGCCTCTACTTCTGAAACTCTTCAATGAAATTGAAAGGGAAGAGGCACTCACAAACTCATTCCTGGAAGCAACCATTACCCTGATTCCAAAAGCAGAGAAAGACCCAACCAAAAAAGAGAACTATAGGCCAATATCTTTAATGAACATCGATGCAAAAATCCTCAATAAAATACTGGCAAACAGAATACAGAGAATTATCAAAAAGATTATACACCCTGACCAAGTTGGATTCATCCCAGGGATGCAAGGATGGTTCAACATATGTAAATCAATCAATGCTATACACTATATTAACAGGCTTAAGGACAAAAATCATATGGTCATCTCAATTGATGCAGAAAAAGCATTTGACAAAATACAACACCCATTTATGTTCAAAACTCTACAGAAGATCGGAATAGATGGTCTCTATCTCAAACTAATAAAAGCTATCTACGAGAAACCTTCAGCCAGTATCATACTAAATGGTCAAAAATTGAAACCTTTCACACTAAGATCAGGAACAAGATAAGGATGTCCTCTCTCACCACTTCTGTTCAATATAGTTCTGGAAATATTAGCCATAGCAATTAGGCAAGAGAAAGAAATAAAAGGAATAAAGATTGGAAAAGAAGAAGTTAAATTGTCATTATTTGCTGATGACATGATACTCTATCTAGAGGATCCTAAAAACTCAATTTAAAAACTGCTAGACCTAATCACCAATTTTAGCCACATAGCTGGTTACAAGGTCAACGTTTTAAAATCAATAGCCTTCATATACACAAACAGTAGACCCACTGATATAGAAATTGGAGAGTCAGTTCCTTTCACAATAGCACCCCAAAAAATAAAATACCTAGGAATCAATCTAACAAAGGAGGTGAAAGAACTCTACTCTGAAAACTATAGCACTCTGAAAAATGAGATAGGAGATGATATCAAAAAATGGAAAGACATACCTTGCTCCTGGGTAGGAAGAATCAATATTGTCAAAATGGCTATACTCTCAAAACTACTCTACACATTCAACGCAATCCTGATTGAAATCCCAACAGCATATTTCACAGATCTAGAGAAGAAAATTCAAACTTTCATCTGGAACCACAAAAGACCTAGAATAGCCAAAGCAATTCTAAGCAACAGGGACATGGTGGGGGGTATCACAACTCCAAACCTGAAACTATACTATAAAGCCACCGTGATAAAAACTGTATGGTACTGGCAAAGTAATAGACCCAAGGATCAATGGAGTAGATTAGAAGATCCAGAAACTACTCCAGATAAACGAAGCCACCTTGTCTTTGACAAAGGAGTCAAAAATCCTCAATGGAGCAAAGATAGCCTCTTTAACAAATGGTGCTGGAAAAACTGGGCTTTAACTTGCCAAAGACTAAAACTAGATCTAACTCTTTCACCGTGTATCAAGCTAAAATCAAAGTGGATAAGAGACCTAAATATTAAAACAGACACTCTAAACCTACTGCAAAACAGGTTAGGTAAAACTCTCGAAGACACTGGCTTAGGGAAAAACTTCATGAACAAAACTTCTATAGCACAGAAATTGGCTAAGGAAATCAACAAATGGGACCTCATTCTTTTAAAAAGCTTCTGCACAGCAAAGGAAACCACCAACAGTGCAAAAAGGCAACCAAAAATATGGGAAAAAAATCTTTTTTTCCCATTCCTCAGCTGTTCCTGAGGTTCCTCAGACAAAGGGCTGTTCCTCAGACAAAGGGCTACTATTTAGAATATATACACAGCTCAAAAAAATCAGCCCACCCAAATTTAATGACCCAATTCAAAAACGGGCATCTGAAATGAACAGATACTTTTCAGAGGAAGAAGTAAGAGCAGCTAAGAAGCATATGAAGAAACGCTCAACATCATTAGTCATTCAAGAGATGCAGATGAAAACAACACTGAGATTTCATTTCACTCCACAAAGAATGGCTGCCATTTCAGAATCAGCCAACGGCAAATGTTGACAAGGCTGCGGAGAAGAAGGAACCCTTCTCCACTGTTGGTGGGATTGTAGACTCGTACAACCCTTGTGGAGATCAGTTTGGAGAGTCCTCAAAAAGTTAGGATTGGAGGTTCCATTTGACCTGGCCATCACCCTGCTAGGTGTATACACAAAAGAATTAAAAAACTCATATCACAGTGACATATGTGCACCCGTGTTTATAGCAGCCCAATTTGTGATTGCTACATTTTGGAAACAACCCAAGTGTCCATCAACTGGAGACTGGATAAAAAAGCTGTGGTTCTTCTACAGAATGGAGTATTACTCTACCATAAAAAATGATAAGTTTGAATAATTTATACTTAAATGGATATACCGTGAGGATATCCTCATAAGTGAAACAAATAGGGCACAGATAGGTACATATCACATCTTTTCTCTGGTATGAGAAAATAAAGATGTAAATGAGTCCTAGAATTGTATGTTATATATTGTGAAATAGAAAATGCTCAATGTAAAATAGGGTGAAGGGGGAAAAATGATGAGACTGTAACAAAAAAGTAAGGAAACATATTTTATGTATATGGGGCGTGGTAGGGTAGGTAGGGCTATGGGTAAAAATGAGAATTAAATTGTGTCTTATACTGGTACAAATCCCCATTATAGAGTGCAATCATGATGCATATATGTAATGTACCAATAAAGATTAAAAAATTTAAAAAAAAAAAAAGAACCAATGTCAGGGCCAGGGATTTGGCTGAGTGGTTCCAGCGCCTGTCTTGCAAGTGCAAGGACCCCGGTTCAATCCCCAGTAACCACATACCATACTGGGCGTGGAGAGTCACACCGAGAAGCAATCAGTACCACATAACACAGTGCCGGGCGTGGTGGCTCACACCTATAATCCCAACACTCAGGAGGCAGAGGTAGGAGGATTGCTGTGATGTGAGTTTGAGGCTGAGGTCAGGGCCAGCCTGAACTACAAGGTGAGACCCTATCTAAAAAAAAAGAGAGAGAGAACCAATGTCAAAACTGGTGGTGGTGTAGGAGTAAGTAATGAGGGAAAAAAAATAATATGATGGAAATAAAGCCTATGTATATATGGGGCAGAGAGTTGTAGGGTGGGAAGAGGAATGGGAAAAAATGAGAACTAAGTTGTGTCATACACTGGTACAAATTCTCAATGCTGAATTCTCAATGCTGAATTTTCATACATACTCTTAACACTTACAAGTCTTTTCCTCACAAGTCGGTGTTGGCTTTTATCAAACATGTTTTCTGGACCTATTTAGATGATCCCAAGGTTTTTTGTTTGTTTTGCTTGCTTGCTTTTCATTCCAATGACACGATGCACTATATTAATTGATTTTTCATAGTGATGTGCACATAATGTACCAATAGAGATTTTAATTAAAAAAAAAACCTGGTGAGGGGGCTGGGGATTTAGCTCAGTGGTTCCAGCACCTGTCTTGCAAGCACAAGGACCTGGGTTTGATCCCCGGTTAACCATATACAATACTGGGCATGGAGACTCATGCCCAGCAGCAATCAGTACCACATACCACAGTGCCAGGCATGGTGGCTCACGCCTGTAATCCCAGCACTCAGGAGACAGAGGCAGGAGGATTGTTGTGATGTGAGTTGGAGGCTGAGCTCAGGGCCAGCCTGAACCATAAAAGCGAGACCTTGTCTCAAAAAAAAGAAAAAAAAAAAAAAAAAACACAACTGGTGGATTCATGCAGTGCAATCCCTGTACCCCAGGAAGCTAACTCAGAAGATTCTGAGCTCAATCCCAGCTAGGGCAACTAAATGACTGACTAAGTGGGACCCAGTGTAAATATAAAACAATAAAAATGAAAGGGCTAAGGGGATAGTTCAGTGTGAAGAACATGGATTCAATGCCCAGTATCATAAAAATTAAATTTGAAATAGTTAAATCAAACAGTGGTACATACCTATCATGTCATCTACTTAGCAGGATGATGCCGAAGTAAGCCTGGGATAATTTAGCAAAAAACAGTTAATTCATTAAAAGGGCTGGGATGCTACTCAGTGGTGGAGTCCTAGCGTGTATGAGGAACTGGCCTCAATCTCAGTATCACAAAATAAATTTAAAAGTATGACAAGAAGTAAAACTATAATAAATATTAAATTTTCTTTTGACTATAAACATGTAAGTTTAACAAGTATAATGAGTAAAATGTCTATATGTTAAAAAGTATTCAGCAGAGTGTAAATCACCAGATAGGTAGGGAAACGGTCACTACATCATCAGAGCCTCAAAGATGACTCAGCACTCTAGGGTTACAAGTAATTCCCTTGTTTGAAATGGCTCTTGAGTTCATTTCTTTGACTCAGACAATTATTCTGATAATATTCTTTTAACACTAAAAAAGGTTAAAGTCTTTACATAAAAGTTGGCTAGGATCCTGACAGGAACTACATTGAATTTGTACATTAACTTGGGGTATATTTTTAAGTTTTTCAGTCAATAGATATTGGATATATTCTCAGTTTATTTAGATCTTTTCTAATTTCTTTTAATAGTACTTTGTAGTTTTCAGAAAACATTTGAGTTTTCTTTGATTAAATTTATTCCTAAACATATATTCTTTGATGCTAGTATAATTGAGATTTTTCTTAATTTTATTTTTAGATTGTTCATTACAAGTGTATGGAAATATAATTGATTTCTGTATATAGATCTCACAGCCTGTAACCTTCATCAACTCATTAGTTCTAATACTAAATTAGCAGATTATTATGGGTTTTCTAGGTACACAATCATATCACCTAAAAATAAAAGTCATTTTACATTATCCTTCCCAATACAAGTGCTTTTTATTTCTTTTTCTTGCCAAACTGTCAGGCCAACCCCTCAAAACTGACAAAAGAGAACATCTTTGTCCAGTGTGTGTTCTCAGAAGGAAAGCACATCTTTCATCTTTGGGCAAGTTGGCTGGGCAATTTTCATACACACTCTTAACATTTACAAGTCTTTTCCTCACAAATGGGTGTTGGCTTTTATCAAATATGTTTTCTGAACCTATTTAGATGATCCCAAGGGTTTTTTGTTTTTTGTTTATTTTTTGCTTGTTTTTCATTCCACTGACATGATGCATTATATTAATCGATTTTTCAGATGCTAAAAACGTCTATAAAATTTATGTAGAATTTTGAGGGACTCCAGAGAGCCAAAGCAATCTTTAAAAGAATAAAGTAGAGGGTCTCCTGCTTTCTGACTTCAAAAAGTACCACAGAGCTAAATTAAGACAGTGTGGTGTTGGTACAAGGATGGATATGAAGTGAGATAAGAAATGAGATATAACTGATATATAAACTATATGCCTATGATGAATTTTTGATGCGGTGCTAAGATAATACAAGATGAGAAGTCTAGTTTTTTTTTCACAAATAGTTCAAGTGGATATTCAAATGCAAAATATAAACAGGAAGAAAAACAGGTAATATTGTTGAAGACATAGGTATAGGCAAGGATGTCATGAACAAAAACCTCATTTTGCAAGAAAGTGGATCATATCAAGTTAAAAGGCTTCTGCACAGCAAAAGAAGCAAGTAACAAAGTATATAAACAGCCCATAGAATGGGGGAAAATTGTCAGCTATTCCTTAGACCAAGGACAAATATCTAAAATACATAAAGAACTCAAAAATTAGATTCCCCTTAAAATAAAAAGGTCCACTCAAAAAATAAACAACTGAAGTAAACGGACATTTCTCAGAAAAAGAAATACAAATAGCCAATAAATACATTTTTTAAAAATTTAACATCACTACTCTTTAGAGAAACTGCAAATTAAAACAACATTGAGATTTCATCTCAGCCTAGAAAGAATGACCATCATTAGGAAATCAATAACAAGTGCTGGAGAAGCTGCAAGGAAAAGGGAACATTTCTATACTGTCAGTAGGTATATAAATTAATACAAACATTATGGAAATCAGTATGGAGATTCTTCAATAGACTAAAACTAGAAATTCCATTGTATTCAGCTATTCTCATTTAGGTATCTTCCCCAAAGATGATAAAGACACGGTATTATAGCAATATGTGCATATCCATCTATAAAGCAGCACATTTCATAGCAGCTAAGTCTTGGAAGCTGCCTATACAACCATCTACAAATGAAATGATAAAGAATATGTGGTATTTATACACAACAAACTATTACTTTGCCTTAGAGAAGGATAAACTTGAGTCATTTATAGGAAAGCGACTACATTTTAGGAAAGCAGGAGACTACATTTATAGGAAAGTGACATAATTTTAAGTGAAATAAATCAGACACACAAGCTTAAACATTACCTACTTTCTCTTCAAAATCCCAAAATATAAATAAAGTATAAAATGAAAGACAGATAATAGGAAAATAGATCTTTTGCAAATGGAAGAGGGACCTAAAGGTAGGAGGAATGGAACAGGGAGAAAAAGGGAAGGGGATAAAAAAACATTAAGATATGTGATATATATTTACCAATTCCCCTTGAGGAATATAATCTTTATGTAGTGTAGCATGCACTAATAAAGACAAAAATTGAAAAAAGTGTATTTGGACCTTATATTGTGTGAAATATTAACTCAAAATGGATCAAAAGCCTAAATGTAAGAGCAAAACTATAAGACTTAAAAGAAAACATACAGTCAACCTCTGTTACCTTGATTTTGGAAAAAGACTCTCAGACATGACACTAAAAGCATGGGCAATGAAAGACAAAATAAATTGGAATTTATCAAAATTAAAAACTTGTGCTTGAAAAGACACATGGAGTGGAAGGTCAACCCATAGAATAGAAGTAATTTTTGCACGTTATATATCTGATAAGGGCCTGGTATCTAGAACACATAAAGAACTCTTGCAACTAAATAATAAAAAGACAATCCAATTTTCAAATGAGCAAATAAAATGAGTAGCTATTTCCCCAATCAAGATACATGAATGACCAAGAAGTACACGAAAAGGAGCGAAATGCAAATCAAAATCACAAGGACAAATGCCACCTTACACTACAGAGCACGGCAAGGCTGTGGGGAATTAGAGCCATGATTCATTGCAGGTGGGTATAGAAAATGCTGCAAGTACTCTGGAAAATGGTCAGTTTTGTAAACAATTAAACTTACAGTTACCACGTAACAGCCATGCTTAGGTATGGTTGTTAAATTTGTAACTCAGGAAAAATTTCTCAATATATACAAAAAGAAGTATGTACCATATGTAAAATTATACAAATGGATTACAATAAGCAAATATTATTTTATCATTACATCATTTTCTAGGTATAAAAGTGAGCGTTAAAAACAAAACCTATAGGCAAATGAGAATCTCTCTTTCACACAATCCAATAATTAAAAGGCCAAGCAAGAAGGAAACATGGGGAGAAACGTGGGTAGCTACCTACAGCAGTGACCACAAACGCCTTTCTATGGGCACAGTCCCACCCCATGGAGTGAAGTGACGGGTACCACCAACGTGCACAGCCGTGCAGCAAGCAGCTGCACCCATTACCTGCTTTAGAAGTAACAAGCTGCAGTACAAGAGGTCGTCTCGTCACGATGCCTGATCCTCGAGGAAGAAAGTCCCTGGAAAGATAAAAAATAATAGATTAAGGCATTTAGGAGTTCTGATCATCTACAAATTTATAAGTTAAGGTGTACAGTAATTCTAATTCCAAATCTTTCAAAGTATCACCTAAAATCTAGATTCATCTATTTTTAGAAAAGCATTTGGAAACTTTAAAAAGAGGCAGGAAGGCTATCTGTTGAATACTGACACATTATATATTATCATACTGACCTCCCTGGAATACATTGTTCAATCACCTACATCCACATTATTTTGCTGGAGTTAATAAAAACTTGTATTAATATTTTGTATATTATCATTTTCATTTCAGATCATAACACTGCAAAAAAGAAAGATCAATATCTTCATTATTAAATACTGACCATTACTAAGAAAATGGATTAGACTGTGTTTCTGAAATATCCTGAAATTTTTCTCCAATAAAAAGATACATAAAATGTGAGATCAAGTGGTTACAAATATCATATCTATAGAAACTGACATGAGAATATTGCAACTTGTGTTTCATTTCTCCTCATTCCTGGTAAATGAGTTTCAGGGCATGCTAATATACTCTAGATCATAAAACTGCAAAAAAGAAAGCATTGTATAAAATGTCACTGGTAATGCCAGATAAGTCATTACCAACTCCAAAATGCTGAAGAATTTGTAAACAGACCAGTAACACAGCTTTTAAACACATTTAGAATGTCTCACAAACTTCAGAAGAACTGTGATAGAATTCCATTCAAAGCAACTTTTGACTCAAGGGCAGTGTTTCCAGGACCACCAGAAGGTGTTATAAGCCCAGACACCCAGGACCTCTCCTGAACTGACAGATCTGAAGCCTAACGAACTCCCAGGGAGTCTAATGTTCACCAAGATTAGGGAACTACTGGCCTAAAAGTAAAATACATCACTCAATAACTCAGAAGATGGCAATGTGTACATTTTACTATGCATATTGTAGAAAAAAATTTCAAAACAGACTAGATTTTAATGAGCAGCAACATGATAAGCAAAGGCTGATGGGAACACTCCAAAACTCAAACTTTTGGGTACACTTTTGAAATAGAGTGTTACAGAAATAGGGTAAAGCAAAATTTTATCTATATCTATATTATTTTAAGTGCCAAGGTGAATTCTGAGCAAGGAAATAGTACTGAACAGGCCCTAAACTAAGCCAATGACTTGGTCTTTAATTCTGAAGGCCAAAGTTCAATTAGAATGCTACTGTGTGCAACTGAAATTATACTATGAAATGTGTATTTATGTATGTTCTACAAGACACCACCTGAAATAAACAATATTACTTATTCTTCAAAAACATGTACTGGGAAACTAGGAAATTCCATGGAGATGCTGTTGAAGTAGCCCCACATTAGGGAGTCACAGTGTGCACCCAATTTTGAGGTTTAATGGGAAGATACTGACATGAACACAGAAAACACTGGGACAGATGAATGACTCTGGCGTTTAGAAAAGGGAGAGACCAACATTCTCCCTATGATGATATTTTGAATAGAGCTGAATATGTGTAGAGCTACGTATTCTTTCAACACTCTCCAGACCCTATATTAGAAGAGTTGCTACAGTAGATGGTTTCAGTAATCATTCAAGATTTAATTAAAATGAACAAAATCTCTATCCTTTGCCTGTAGCCAAAAAGGAAAAGGTTGATCTCAAAATCAAAATAAATGAAGTAGAGACAAAAAGAATCCCAGAGCAAAAGGCTGGAGGGAATTTGAGCTGTTATGGAAGAGTTTCAGGATGTTTAGAAACCAAAGAGAAGTAAAAGGTCTTAAACACGTCAATCATGCCATATACAGTGTGTCTACACAAAAAAAGGAGAAGAGGGGAAAAGGAAGGAATAGAAGGAAGGAAGGAAGGAAGTTTAGTCCCTTTACACCCTCATGCTGGAACCTATTCATCTTTGTGGCTGCACAAGTATGAAATAGATTAAATAGCAATTCCTTTGAAAATTATTAAAGTAAAGCAGGATTATCTAATATTTTAAATAGCAAATAATAATCATATATTTGAACAAAAAATAAGCCCAAGAGGCTTGATATACAGCTCAGTGGTACAGCCCTCACCAGTTATGTGCAAGGGCCTGGGTTTGATTCCAGCACCAGAAAAAATGTAAATGAACAGTAACCTCATAAATGCATTGAATGTTTTTCTCTGCCTTTTTTTATTTTGCAAGCAGAACTGTGCTGAAGAGTAAGAAACGGGATCCAGCAAGTGGCCTCGTCCTCATTCACATTTACTGGTTCTTTGTGGCTCTCACCCATCTACCACCAGTAAAATCCATTTTTGTCAACTCTGAAAAGATCAGGCACCCAGTCCTTACTATTTTGACATATCTCCTGCTTCCCAGAAATCTCCCATATGCAGCAACGCACTACAGAGTTTCTGCCTAATGAAAAGTGGGTGGCTAATCTGGCATCCTGTAGACTCTTGCATTTCATTCTGATGACCCAGCAAAATAAACCACGTGCCTGGTACATGCCTGCTGTGGGACACAAGGGGATGCCCTCCAGTGGCAGTCAGAGATCTCTCTAAACCTTGGTCTCTTTTGCTAACACCTTGAGAAACCTAACCAGAGCCCAGATTGTCTGGGTCAAGTGAAATGTGACACAAGCACCACAGAAAATGTTACTGCTATTACTGTGAGGATACAGCCAGGTTTGATCTGTTGGTGCTGCTCCTACCAAAAGACAAAACAAAACAAGCCAACAAAAGGTCAAAGTACAATATGTAATATTTTCAGAATAATATATATTATTATAATATAACAGTCACGAATGAAATTTGGAGATAAGCAGCCACAGATCGCCCTGAGCTATCCGCTTGGTGTTGAGCAGTTGGAATGGTTCTGAAAGCTCAGTTGTCACCTCGTCCCCACCGACACCAAGCCCAGGCACAAACACAATCAAGTCTGAATAATTCATCAGCCAGTGGGTGCAATCATCTAGTTGAATGTTATTATTTTCTCTGCAAAAGGTGATTAGTTTTTTCCCATCAGCATATCTTGTGGGAAAATTACTATATTCCTACAGGAAACATAATGACTACACCTTCAGTATTATTTCAGATAGAGGCTACAAATTTCCTTTAAATTTATGATCTAATACATACACATGTATGGAGATGAGGAGTCGCAGACCCCATAAAGCACCCCCTACACTCACACCCATGTGCCACTTTCCTTCCAAATGAGCCTTCAAGTAAGAGTGGGAAGAATAATCTGAAGACAAGGTGTTATTAAATAGATTCCAGTCCCTTGCCCTGCATGCTTTATTTGAGGTAGGAAGGAGAGCTTTCCTCTCTTTGCCACACACAGCTATGACTCAAATGATTTTCTTCCCTCCCACCCTCCTCAATAAAGCATCAATCTACGACTTTAACAGCTGTTCTTCAAGGCAATAAGTCAACACTATTTTACAGCTTCCCAGCTCATATATGAAAGGTAGAGAATAATTTTCACAGTATGGTTTAAGAACTGGCTTGACAACTTTTCTTATTATCTCTTCCAGAAACTTAGTTTCTAAGAGATATTATTGTTGCTCCACTAAGAAATGGCTGAATTTGGAAGGCTGAAAAAGGAGAGCACACTTGCTGTAGTAATAAAGCTAAAAAATTTCTCCCTTGGCAGAGAATAATAACTATAGAGAAATTCTCTTCCATATAGGTGTACATGATCACTAACCAGATGATCTGCTCGATAAATAAATGTTTAACAACTGCCTGTGACTGAAGATGAAACATATAACTCATACTCTCCTAGAAGTTAATTCATATCTAATCATTCGGAAAATTAAGCTCAGCCTCGGAGAAGAATGACATGCAAATGATTATAATAAACATGACAAGTGATATGGATGAACACACAAAATACGTTATCAGCTGAGAGCAAGAAATATATCTTACATTTTGGATGACCTACCAGAAAGTTTTCAAAGGTCAGGAGATAGGAGGCATTTCACAGAGAATCTGAATGTTCTGAGACATGGAGACCCAAAGTAGCACAGTGTGTTCAGGAAGTGTAAATGTTAAAGAAAGGTCAGAACCAGACAGAGAAAGAAGCAGGCACAAACCTTAGAGCCAATGCTTGTGGCTGGATATGTTTTCTAAGAGAACAGGAAGGCACTGAAAAAGCATTAAATGATCAGATCTGCATTTCAAAAAAATCACTGCCAACTACTTAGAGGACGTCAAAAAGAGTGAAAGCCTTGGAACAGGAAGACCAGTTACTGGCAAATTTAGATCATTTAGAGTAAGGATGAGAAAGACTAAGTCCAAGCTACTAATGGTCATGGAAAGATTAGTGATAGGATTCCATGATGTTTGATATGGAATACAGGAAAGAGTTAGGATAAACCTCACATTTCTGATTTGGGTAAATGATTGAAGAGTGGTCCACTAACCATGAAAGGAAATACAGGAAGATCTGGCCATAACTAGTATTTACATAATGCTTACCACACTCTATTATACAGAGAGAGAGAGAAAAAGAGAGAGAAACACACATACTTGCTCCCATAATGACCCTAAGATGTAGTGAACTACTGTTATTCTCACGTCACACATGAAGAAATAAGCCCAGAAGAGCCACACAATTTGCCTCCTCTGACTCAGTTTGAACAGTAATGAAAAGACCTTGACATCACTTCGAGACTATAAGTCATTAAATGATTTCCTATTGTCTTCTGCATGAAACCCGCATCTTAGTATCACCTACAGTATTTTAGTTTTCAATATTCCCCTGGAGAAACCCTGCATCAAGGATATAAGATTCTTCACAATTCATTTGACCTTCTATTTCAACAAATATGCATTCAATGCCTGCTAGATGCTAAAAACATCTTTATGCACTGGATTATAACAGTAAACAATGCCAAAAAAAAAAAAAAAATCCCTGCCCTCTAGTGGAAGTCTCTGCGTGCACCTGCACTCTTGGGCCTGGTACATCAGGGTATCCACACCCCATGCCTCCCTCTAGCCAACTAATATTCAACACTCAGCTCCATGGCAGCTTTTTCATCTGTGTTCACCACGATCCCAGATATAGACCTCTATCTGTGCTGTCAACATTTACTTACCACACCAGTATTTTTGTAGGTTTGCTCTGTGCCCCTTGTATGTTTACCCAGCATTCAGTGTACAAGTGTCAAATATGTTAACACTTTCTGACTGTCCTTCCAGGAAGATTCCTCACTGCTCAGTGTACTCTTACTCAGCAGGGACACATCCTCATATCTAGCTAAGTGATGTTATATAGACAGAAGGAATACACTAGATGACTTTTAATTTACCGACAATTTGCTGAGATCATTGAATGAATATTTTCATTATGAAGATTTAAGATCCAAAAGTAGTCACCAAAACGCAAAACACAGAACACTGTACGGGCCATGACTATTGACTCTATCGAAAGATTTGGAGTGAAATTTTAAGGGAGTTATTTATTTGATACAAGCATATAATGTATACTTCTAACATTTTGTCTTTAAAAAGAAAAAATTTTTTTTAAATTTGATCTTTGAACTACAATCTCCTGTACTCTGAAATAGTCTCTGTGGAATTACAACCTCAAAACACTTCAAAACACTAATACAACCGAAAAGAGAGTGCTCTAGAGATGAACAGAGACAGGAAAAGAAAGAAAAAGAGGATAAAGGGAAACAAAGAGATGTACCGAAATCAAAGACAGACAGATACATGGATCACTACCAAATACGCCTACCCCCTTCCCTAAAAAGCACTGAGGTCATGGACTTGATTCCACCCCCAAAACAATGGTGCTGTCAAAGTGGCTCTGTGCTCGTGTACCCTAATCCCGGAGTCTTGCCAACCATTACAATGCCGCTCTAACTACCAAAGGAAGTGATTATGCCAAGATCCACAGATTTAATTGGAAAATTTCCATTTCAGTTTCCTTTTATCTCCTATATTATTGGCACACTCTAAGAATATTAGCATGTACAGACTGTAAAAGATTACATTTTATTGCTACCAGTTACTCTGTAATTTAAGTATTTTGTGCCCACATCATTTTGTTTGAAAAACAGTTACAAAATCAAATGAGAAGGGGACCAAGGGTGAAACATCAGAGGGCAGAGGGGAGTAATAAGAGTTAAGAAGTGTTATACACGGGGCCGGGGAGTTAGCTCTGTGGTTCCGGCGCCTGTCTTGCAAGCGCAAGGGCCCGGGTTCGATTCCCCGGTAACCACATAACAATACTGGGCGTGGAGACCCACACCCAGCAGCAACCAGTACCACATACCACATACCACAGTGCTGGGCGGTGGTGGCTCATGCCTGTAATCCCAGCACTCGGGAGGCAGAGGCAGGAAGATTGTGATGTGAGTTTGAGGCTGAGCTCAGGGCCAGCCTAAACCACAAAGCGAGACCCTGTCTCAAAAAACCTAAAAAAAAAAAAAATAAAATAAAATAAAAAAAGCAGGTAACTTTGTTTAAAAAAAAAAAAAAAGAAGTGTTATACACATGTATCAGGTCTTAATGGGGAATATAATCAGTATGTCCTACAAACATACACCAATAAAAAACAAACAATCCAACATCAGAAAACTCAGGGTTTTCTGTTTGTTTATTAACATGAAAAAATTTAATATCTATTCACAAAACTCAAAATTTCTAAGCAATATATTTTCATTAAGCCTAATTAATCCGTAACTGATGTTTTCCACAGAAACAGTTAGAATGCCAATATTTCTGGATCAGAGATCTGCAAACTGAATGGAGAAAATAATTCCCAAATGTATAAATAACGTCCACTCTCTCCACCAAGAAATATTTACTCAAAAAAATCAATTTGTTCAAGAATTAATAGCACCAGATTAATGAGTCCTGGCACAAAGTAGAGTCACTTATCATTCACTTTATTCCAAATTACAGATTATACCCTCTCCTGGTTAGCTACCTGAAGATGAATGGCAAAAGAGGCTACTAAGAATGCCAGTTGCCTGCACAATACACAGTTTGCTTTCCTTCTTATTAATAAAATCACAACTTTATTAGGCATGGCAGGGTACCCAATTTTAATAAGTAAAGAAGTCACCTGCAGTGCCTAGCCTCCTTCATGACTATGTTGCACACTAAGATGTCGGGAGACACTGAGTGACACCAAGATAGTCCCTTTAAAAGGATGTGCTTTCACGAACGTGTACCATGTGTCCCTCATCTCCTTTCTTCTCCTTGTCAGTCAAACACGATGGGAACACAGCAGCCATCTTAGCATCATAAGGCCATCTTGCCAGTGAAAGCTATGTGCCAAAGATGGCTGAACAGACAACAGAACAGCATAGGATGGTGGTGACATTAAGAACCATGAAACCAATCCTCTGTGTGTGTGGGGGGGGGGGTACCACGTGTGGCACCACTGAGCTAAATTCCTGACCCCTTAAACCAATCTTTTACTACCTCAGAGAGAAGGGAGTGGAGGAACACTCTGCACTAAGCTAGTGTTTTCTCAACTTTCTTTTCATTATTCCCCTCAATAAAGAGCCTTATTTGATAGTTTCTCATTAAATGTTTCCTTATAAGATTTAATATCATAGAGATAATTATATCAATATGTGTGCTGTGTATTTTTGCTTTAAACATAAAAACAGATTTTATTGTTCCCCAAGAACCAATATTTGCCTATTTAATGGCAATATCACTGCCACTAAAATTGTATGCTACAGATCAAGAGAGCAGAATCCTAAACATTCAGTCCCATCAACCACATATTCCTACAATTTCCCCCAAAAAAGTGCATATCTAAAGGTTAAAGATGACTTTTGTCTCAAATCTCAGTGAATGCCCTTCCAAGGCTAGAAGCATCGGCAGAACAAAATGGAACATTCAAGTGGCTAAGTAAAAGTGGGTCTATTCCTAAAGAGGCTGACCAGCCTCCCTAACCCATTCCCTTGAAGCCCACAAAGGTCTCAGACCTTTGCACTTGGAAACTGTGGTAGCTAAGAAGGGCCCATCTGGGGAAAACCAGGACAGTCAGTGAGAAGCAGCTGAAATGACATAACCTGATTACTCAAAAAGAATGGGAAACTGTGAAGCGAACCTGAAGGGATTTAAATCGATCCTTGGATGTTCTCCCTATCCCTCTAGAAGGTGTATTTACAGTTCCCTCCTGCAAACTTTTTATTGTTTGACAGTGACTGATGGCTCCACACTGATTTCAGATCTCTGTGCAGAGTCTACTACAGACATCCTTCTCTAAGGCTCCTTTCTTTACCCAACTTACTGGTAAGACAAATGCAGGCACAGCTTCCTATGGAAAAGTCCTCTGGGTATGCCACATAAACTGCTAAAATAATACTGATTTTAGACCATTTTGTACTTTAACACTGTGGACAGTATTAAACTAATAATGGTAATACCTAGCATAGAGTAACTAGCAAGAAAAATGTTAGCTACTATATCATCATTGTTATCATTTTTAGAAATAATGGTAAGCTATCTAGAAACGCATTCAGTAATTACTCAAATTTGTTTTTGAAACTAATAAATCTCTTTATCAACAAGTTTATATATGAAACCAATATATCTCTTTTGCTAGCTGTAGACATTTAAGTTTAGGGTAAACTACATATAGTTTGTCACACTGTATATACATTTTGGGGCAGTGTGAAAGAGAAAAAAATCTAAATAAACATATATAACTTCAGCCTTTTCATCTGCTCCTTTGAAAGTAGCTAGCTACCTACAAAATTTATTCTCTGAGAGCTTTCAGTTTTATATTCTACTTCCTTCCACAAGAAAAGGTTAATGCTAAACATGGAATGAACTATTAAACCAACAAAAGAATCAACACACATTCCAACCACAGTGCACAATTCAAATGCAGAATGAAATGAACCCCCTGGTATCCAAAGTATCCCACATGCGTGTGGCAAGTGTTATTTCTAGCCACTTAAGAGCACCAGTGAAAAGAGCTCAAATACTTAGAAAAGAAAAGATCTCCATTCGCATGAGGAGAGGCATTTATTAGCCCTTAATGGCCTTCTTTCATTGCCTTTCCACTGACGCATCTTTAATTGTTCCAATTATAATTTTCAAGTAACAAAACCAGTCATGGCGAAAGCCTATAGTTCAGTGTGAAAAGAGGTCTTTAACGGCATACACTACACACAAAGTTGTGTGACAACATGAGATCTGTGCAGACAGTATCATGAAAAAGAGAGCAGAGGTGGTGTGGAAAATGCACTGGTCAAGAAATCCACTTGGGTTCCAGCGGTGAGCTCGCCATGTCCTTTAGCTGTAAAAGACTCAACTTCTACATCTTGAAAATGTGGGGACTGAATGAATGCCTTCCCACATCTGTCCATTCTAACCTTTCATTAGTCTTTGGGGCCAGGCATCACCGAGACACACAGAATCTGACGCCACCTCCACCTTCCTGAGCAGTCTGAAAGCTACCTGTGTTCATTTGCATGACTAGGATGTTAGTATCAATTTAGGCTCAGTGAAGACAGGGATAACGTCATTTATTTTCTCTTTACTACCACATGGGGCAAATGCAGCTGCTCAACAGTATCACTCAGAGGGAAGGAAAAATGAGGGAGGAAAGAAGTGAAGTGGGGAGGCAGGAAGGAAGAAAGGCTGTGGGAAGGGAGGGAGGCGGGACACACTGAATAATTTAACAGAGCTGAAGTGATGCATGTAACAGGATGGTGGCAAAAGATGAATATGAAGGTTTTTTTTTTTAAAGGTCATATTAGGAAACCTCCAGTTTTGAGAACATATTAGAGAGTATTTTAAAGGTACCGATTCATTATTTCTGTGCTCAGAAGATAAAATGCTAAAATTTTAAATGTACACTATCCTATATAAGGTAATGAAATAATTAACATCATGATATTGTAAAACAATAAAGAATACTTTTTTAAATTAATGAATATTTTCCTTCCTATTAGTATTTAATATCAGTGCAGGTAGGAAAATAAACACCAATTAATTGAAAGGTAAATACTGACATTTAGAACGCAAGTCTCACTTGTAGTTTAGGCTGGGGCTGAGCTCAAACTTGAACTCACAGCCATCCTCCTGCCTCTGCCTCTCAAGTTCTGGGACTACAGATGTGAGCCACCATGCCTGGCACTGTGGTATGGTGAGTGTGAGTCTCCATGCCCAGCATTGTTGTATGCAGTTACTGGGGATTGAAACAGGGACCTTGCACTTGCAAGGCAAGGCAAGCACCAGAACCCTGAGTTAAATCCCTGGCCCAGGACAGAAGTATTTCTAATACAAGAATTGAAACATTAACAAATAATATCAGTTAAAATATAACCATGCTAAATTATTTAATTACATATTTATGCAATCTACTCCCTTATTTTTATTAATGTAAATATGCATGTTTCACCAAAAGACATGTCAGTACCTCAAAAGTGTGAATAAATTCTCACTCATCGCCTACTGCAGTTCACTTTAAAGAAGTTAATATATAAGATTCATACCTTCTTTCCTGAGTTATTGGTATTTAAAGAACATCTTTTGATATTTTTAAGTTCTGCATTGAAACCAATAAATGAATCATGAAATCAATATGATAGATCATGGCCAATATGTTTTTATGATGGAAAGGATATAAATTCAAAAGAAAATACCTCAATGACAGAGAAAAATGCTAAGTATTTTGTGAAACTTTTATTGCTGTTTTGTATACATACATTGTAGCACCATGTAGAATGTTTTTCTTACAATAAGATGTATTCAATGATTGAAAAACATTATTTGAGTCTTTATGCCACATAAGCAAAAAATATTTTTGTGGTATTTTAGATATATCACAATTTCATACTTTAATATAAAACAACTATCATTCAATATAGAGGCAGAGAATATTAGGGATTAAAGCACTTCATCAAAAGTTTGAAATTCTAATTATTGCATCTTAAGTCTCATTGGAGTGGCAGTTCTAAAAAGTCTATCCATGTCATTGAAGAAATGAAATTTGAGCAATGATGTGAAAGAATGGGGAGTTTTAGATGTGTAGATCCTGAGGTGAGGTGTGGCCAGCATGCCAGAAAGCAATGAGCAAGGGGAGTCAATTGGGCCTTGGGTCAGAGAAAGACAAAGGGATAGTTCTCGTGGAGTTCACTGTAGGGAACCTGACCTCTCTCTGCGTAAACTGTGGGACAGTCCAAAGAGTACACAAACACATGATATGCTTTGAATTACATTTTAAAAAGGATCACACGAGCTATTAAGAATGACCTCAATGAATGGCCCGATGTGGTGGGGCATGCCTATAATCCCAGGACTTGGGAGGCTAAAGCAAGAGGATTGCCTCAAATTCAAGGCCAGCCTAGGATACATAGTGAGCTCAAGGCCAGTCTGAACTATGTCAGGACACCCTGTTTCAAAAACAAAGAATGAACTGTTAGGGTCAAAAAAGAAGAGGTGAAACAAATATGAGAGGCTAGAGGCAAAATGTCACAGAGCCTTAGAGTAGGGTGAGAGCGGAGAAGGTGGGAGAGGGTCCGGGTATATTTACAACAGTGACCACCTGGAATTATTTTTACCTTATAGGACAATGTGGTGGACAAGGATGAATATTTCCAGAAAGACTTGAATCCACCTCTCTTAACAGCCTGCACTGCATGGACTCTCATCATTTCTCTGAATTTCTTGGTCCAGGACTATGAATAAATCTCTTAGGTAAAGGCGAGTCTGTGTACCTTTGTAAGGAGTCCAAGTTACTTAAAAAGCTAAGTGCCATAAAGAAGAAATTAGAATGGTTTTTACAAAGTGTAACTGATCTAAACTAAAGATATCTTACTAAAGACTGACCAACCACTTCATTTTTTCAGCCTATCTTTGAAAGCTACAGTGCAGGGGACTCGGGAGCAACTGACAAAGCTGTGACAGTCCTCTGGGAATTCCACCCATGTGCCTCCACCCTTCACGTATGAACGTCCCACACCACTCACATTGCCAGAGGGCCAATCACGTCTCAAACTCAGAACCTCTGCTTCCAAAACATCCCATTATATTTTCAGCCTGGAGGCTCTACTTTTCACCCTGCCAGTCTATTCATCTCCACATTCATATTCCTGTCTGGCCTCTTTGCCCTTCAATAAAAGTAAATGTGTGTACTACTCCCAAGTTAAATCTACTCAAAAAACCTCTCTGGCCCATTAAGAAACTACTTCCTAGTAATCACTTTAAAAGTCCTGCTTCTGGTTTTCAAGGTCCTCCTCTAAATCCAATCTCACACCAGGGAAACACATTTTGGGGCTTTTCTCCTCCTCACATATATTTTTAAAAATCTCAGCTCCCTGGAGACAGGCCTTCCTAGAACCTTCTTCTTACACTGAGTCCCTCTACTTCATAATTTTGCTACTGAAGCATTCCTAACATTGCATACTTTCTGACTCTTTAATATGTCATTTTATTCGAACTTCATAACCAGACTGTGATTTAAGCAAGGCAGGCATTTCTCTATATTGCAAATTAGGAAGGCAAGAATTATTTTTAGACTCCTTAATCTTTGCTCATTCAAAAAGGAGAAATGGTATTTGCCATGAGTTGTGAATGATAAGTAAGTATTTACCACATTGTCAAATGAAGAAGAGGACTTTTTCATGTGTGAGTAAAGCCCAGAGGGGTATGAAAAAGACTTGGGTACACTGATGTATACATGTGTATATTCATGATTGTATGTACATAAAGCTATTAATTGCTCCAAAACACTTGAGATGAAAGAAATGACACATCTTTTTGTTTTCCAATTCAGTTCAGTTTAGATTTCGAGGTGAAGATAGAGCTACATGAGTAGGAAGTCTACGCCAGACATGAATCAAAGTTCTTCTTTTACCCTTTGGGCTGTACCAGGACCCAAAAGGTGATGTAGTGAAGAAAAACAGGTAATGCCTGGAGTCCTTGGCCCCCGGCACCCTCCACTGGAGATACTCACATGACACAACTGAGATGAGTTGACCTGATTCCACTGGAAGCACCCACCACTTACCCTCAATGCCATCTTCCACAGCTTCTGAGCCAAATTAGCTGACATGGACGTCAGCCATCATCTCAGTGCTCAGTCCTCCCTACCACCCACTTAACTCTACCCACTTGAAAGCCTCCACGAGACCCCTGCCACTACCCACAAGAAGCAGACCATCACTGAACGAGAGGAAATTATGCTAAATAAAATAAACTAGGTTCAGAAAAACAAGTATTGCATGTCCTCACTTATATGTAGATATTCAATTGATATAATCAATTTTACAGAAGTAAAGAGAATACAGTGGCTAGAAGGTAGGAAGAGGAATGGGGGAAAGGATGGAAGAAGACTGGGTAACATACCCTAAACAAATAGGAGGACAAGATATTGGCGTTCTGTAGCATAGTAGGGTGCTGGTGATAGTTTAAAACAATGTATTAAATATCTTATTAAAATCTAAGAAAGAGGAGCTTAAAGGTTCCCAATTCCAAGAAATTACAACTGTTTAAGAAAAGGAAAATGCTAATTATCCTGATTTGATCATTACACATTGTAAATATGTATCAAACTATCTCACTATAGTCATTAATTTTTTCAAGTGATCAAACAATTTTCAAAGAAAACAACAGACCATCCTCAGTTTCTTTCAGTTGTCTTCTGTTGGATTGACTGGCCAGTCTTCTAAATCAACCACCAAGTCTGTTCTAATCTCCCAGGAGTAAAGAGTTCAGCTGTTTGCAAGAGTTTTATGTACACAGTGGATCTAAAAGCCTGGGCCATGAAGAGCCTCCCATCATTCCAGGACCATCAAAGAGCCTGTCTGCATTCCTTGGGAATAAGGAAAATTCATTAAGGAATACAGTAGTTGTTCACTTCCAAGGATGGATTAGTTTTTTTCTCTCCATGCTTCAGAGCAAATAATAAAGTTGTATTTCTTTCTATTAGAAATTTTTCTTATACTCTCTATCACATGTTCATTCTCTTCAGCTCTCTATTAACCTTAACTCGGCTACTACAGAAAATTTCCCTGGGAGCACAGTACACAAGTCTGTCATTGTTCTTGTTGCTGTTGTAGTTTTATACATGTAATACTGGAGATTGAATATAGGGCCTTTAGACTAAGCTGTATCTCTAGCCCTTCCGTTAAATTTTTTGAGATACTGGATCCCTAACTCATTACATTGCCCAGGTTGGGCACAAACTTGTGATTTTCCAGTGTCACCCTCTCAGAAGGCTAGTGTTATATATATATATATATATATATATATATATATATATATATATATATATATATATATACATACATATATATATATATTTTTTTTTTTGAGACAGGGTCTCACTTTGTGGTTCAGGCTGGCCCTGAGCTCAGCCTCCAACTCACATCACAGCAATCCTCCTGCCTCTGCCTCCCGAGTGCAGGCGTGAGCCACCATGCCTGGCAGTGTGATATGTGGTTCTGATTGCTGCTGGAGTGTAAGTCTCCACGCCCAGTACAGATATGTGGTTACCAGGGATCAAACCCAGGCCCTTGCGCTTCCAAGACAGGCGCTGGAACCACTGAGCTAAATCCCTGGCCCAGTGTATAAATATTTTTAACCAGTAATAGTAGTGATGTGCGGCAAACTGGAATCTCCTGTTCCTGGAAATGTGTTGCCACCCCAGGGAAATCAATCACCAAAGCATGTTGCTTCTGACATAATTTCCTCTCAGTGTTCGGTGTTGAGTTCTCAGTATTCAGTTATTCAGTGTTCCACAACCAAACTACAATGTGAAAGACTGCAGCAAGCATTGTCATAGTTACTTTTCTCATTCCTGAGACAAAGTACCAGCCCCCCTAAGGTACAGGAGGAAAGGCCTAGTTCAGCTCACAATTTGTAGGGATTTAAGTCCATATTTTGCTGATTCCAAAGCAGGGCCAAGAGCAACCCAGAGGAGAAACAGTCCATGGTGTGGCAGGAAGGCAGTAAGCAGGGAGCAGCAGTAGCAAGCCTGCCTTCTTTCTGTCCCTTTATATTTCATTCAGGCTACAAGCCTACTGATCGGTGTCACTTCTACCCCAGGTGGGCTTCTGTTATCCAGATCCTTACTCCCAGCGTGACACCCTTCATCCACCTTTACCCTCATCTTGCCACCTTTGAAACTCCTCCTTTGGAACATCTAGATACAGCCATAGCACATTCACTGAGCCAGATGTAAATAAAATAATGAGATGTAAATCTTTTTTAAAAAGATTATCACTGTGGAAAATATTTCTACAAATCAACAACACTCCACGTCACTACTTTGATTTTTAAGTCACTGTTTAGGTTTTAGACTCTCACTTAAATAAAAACATTTCTCATTTCGGGGCCTTAGAAGGTTTCAAGGCTTATCCTTCCTAAATATCCATAGGGCTACCATGATTCAGTTGTGAACAATTTTACTTTCATTTTACAGAAATCTGATTTTGTGCATTGGCAGTTCTCAAAGAACAACTTAAAATACTTCTTTTAACTGGTTAAAAAAGTTATAATGGACTCTTCAGATGTGATTCTAATAATTTCTATTGCTTCAACTAGAAGATACTGAAAGGAAATAGCACTCTCCTTTTTTACACTGTTCAAGGAATTTTTATTAAAGCAAAAATTTTATAGTCCAAATTGTTTCTGTGTTCAGTTATCAGTTCTGTGACATAAAACAGAACACCCTGAGCTACTGCCCAGTCAAGCATTACAAATTAAAGAAAGAAATGCTTTAAATTTTTGTACTTTGCTGAAAATCTTCCTCCTGTGGTCTATAAAACATTCATATCTTTTTATAGTTTACTATTTTGTGAAGATTTTTTGTTGTTGTTTTTAAATCAAGTAACCTAACACTGGTATATCTTGCTAGAGCTGGCATTAGCCAGGTACACAAAGTTCAAAGTTTCCTTTTTACTTATTTTATATTTCTAAATTTTGTCATAATATTGAAAGTTTGTTGAAGTTTAGATATCTTTGTTTAGTGAAGGAGTGCTTTCTTTTCACATTTCCTGATCAATTTGAAACAGCCAGGACACCAGCAACACTGTTATCTTTCTGAGCAGCCCAGGGGGTGGGGGTGTGCTCAAATACAGCCACAGCTTCCAGGGCCTTAAATCTTTGTGGACATGGTGAAAAGAGACCCCACCAGGCTAACCTTCTCCGAGAGCATTGCCTGGCTCATGTCTGTGGGTAAGTCCCCTGCTTAAAGCAAGACCTTGGAGTTGATACAACACGAAGATTCATCTAGGCATGATAGGTGCAGGGCCTACTAGGCCAAGACCTTTGAGAAGAAAAATGCAGGTGTGCAGGGGCCTGGGGAGGAGCAGGAGAGGGGAGCGAGGGCAAGCACAGAGGGACAAAAATCATTTGAAAACTATTCAGGGGCGGGGTGGGGCGGGGCTTGCTGCTGGGAAGCTGGGGAGGCTTTGGCCTGGGTCTCTGGGCTCCTTCACGGAGCTGCTGCCAAGCGAAGGGTGGGTGGAATGATCCCCGTGGCTTTACCATCTTATTTCATAAAAGAGGAAGAAAAAATAAGTCTCCAGTGGAAGAGATGTGGATTTTTTAAATGATTTATTTTAGATTGTTCAATAATAAATGTGTGTTTTGAGTCCGGAGCACAAACTTTAGAACAAAAAAGATTAATATTTGCTGCTCCAAAGCTAATAAAGTTGTGTTCTCCAGGATCGGAATATAGTCTGAGATGGGGATGTTTTATTATTTTTCGATCTATTTATTAACTTTTATGGACTCACAGTGCTTAAAATGACTATCAAAAAATGTGCTATAGAAATGTAAGACTGAATGGTTATATAAAGCTTTCCTGGCAATCCTTTCATGTATAACGAGGTTTTTTACTTTCTACTCAGAGTGAGAGCCTATAGGAATGACCAGGGCTAGTAGCACTTGGCAAAATTTTTATTTCAATAAAAAACTATAAAATGTAGTTTCTTGCTGTCATTCTTAAAGCATCGTACACTCAGTGTTTAAATATTTCTTAATAGAATTTTCACTTGAAACTTCAATTATCATAGGAGGCAAAAGCAGTGATACCTTCAATGGATATTAAAGAGGGGCCTGACCACCTTGCACAACTTACAGACTGTGACTACTGTTGTTAGTGTAACTGTTATTTCACCTGGAGGTGTTTCACAATATGTCAATCTCCTCCTTTGCTGTAACCGCTTCTGGTGCCACTTCCCCCTGGCATCACTGTGTGTCTGTCCTTAGCCGCATCTCTCCTCTCTCTTGCCTGTGCTCCTCTTTGGTGATGGGTAGGGGCACCAGATAACCTCGCCTGGGAGAGTCGATACCCGCTGAACTGTTCACCAGGGTTAATCCACAAGAACTCTGCCATTTCATCTCAGCTGCTCAGCATGCATTTCACTCACCTCTTCTCTCTTAGTTTTCTTGAGTTATACGGAAAACACAGGGGTGTGAAAAGACTCCCTGTGACATAATGCCTGGGATCCCTTCTTTCAGAATTATAGGGAAGCAATAATTCTTGCCTTTTTCAATTCTAGCCAGGTGAATTATGGTTACAGTAATGCCATCATTCTTGTGCACCAAATTGTACATTCCAAAGCCTTGATAATGTGCACATAGTATTGACATTAGTTTTCCAGATAGTAAAGGGGATAAGTAAAATGACTCTATCCTCCTCTTCAAAGTGGAGCAGGACAAAAAGAATAAGAGCCTCATTTTTCGTCATAGCTGATTAGTGACAGATTTGGGACAGCAGCCTGATACCCTGATCTGGAGTCCCTTGTTTCTAAAGACAGAATAGCCTCCCAAAGAATCTGCCCCACTCCTGTAGCCCCTTGTTGAGGCATCTCTATTGCAGTCTTGCATGATTATAGCAGCCTGAGGGGACGATGTCAAGAGATTTTAGCCTCTGTTTTAGACAGAGGTTAATCCTACAGTAAGGGAAAAAATTGTTTACATCATTGTTTAAAATAAAGGGAGGAAAAAATTGGGGTGGGAGGGAAAAACAAAAGGTTCAAATTTCACACTTTTATTTGGGAAATACAACAAGTGAAGGCTTAGAAACTAGCTTTTCCTAACACCACACAGGCACAAAGATACAGTCGAGGCCTCACAGAGATTATTGTCTCTGTGATAGTACATATGCAGTAGCACTCATAGGTCTTCAAAAGCGAGCTCTCAGTGCCACTGTGCCTCTGTGCTTAGCATCCCCTTCCCTCCTGCCTCCTCTGAGACCTTCCTTCAGCCATGCATATCCTCTCAGACTCACCTCTACATTTCCCACCTCTTCTCTCAAGTAGTTCTTATTAAGATGTTCTAGCTATTCAACCTTGGAGAATAAAGCGAGGCCATGGGAACACCAACACCTCTCTCTATCCTTGTTCCACACACTCCCCTGCCAGCCATCACTCCCTCCTCCACAGTCAAGCTTCTAAAAGCGAGATCGGTCTACACCTTCCCAACCACTAATCATCGGATCAGTCCATGACTTCACCCCGGAAGTTGCCATCATCAAGATCACTGGTGGTCTGATTTCCAGAATGTGACAGGGTTCCCAGAAACTGTCTGTCATCTTCTTTAAACAAAGCTTGACATTGCTGGCCCCCACACACACACCACTGTCCTCCCACTCCCAGTGCTTTTCCTCCAACCTCTTTTCTTCTCAGTGTCTTGTCTACTGCTTGTTTTTAGTCATCTTCTCAGTCTACAAGTTCTCCCCTGATCACCTCCTCACTAATAGTTCACATTGATGAGGCCCAAATGTCTCTTTTGGGCTCCAGGCTTCTGCACATTATGTCAATGCATCACAGGCATCCAAACTTACTGTGCCCGCAACAGAACACACCATTGTGCCCCTGGAATCTGCTCCTCCTGTTTGCTGCCAAGGGAATGGTACCACCAACCACTCAGTCAATCAAGTAAAAGTCTGGGGTCAGCATACTTTTCCTCTCTATCACTTACTGTCCTAACTCAAGCTCTTGTAAATTACATATTAATGACCCTCCTCATTTTGCATTCTCTCCTCTTCTTAGGCCCTGAATTCTCTTGGTTCTACATATTACATCTACATTCTTCCACCCTTGGCTTTGTGCATGCACCTTCCTTTATCTCCCTCCTGTTCGCCCTTCAAGACTCATCTATAGTATCTGTCCCAACAAAAGACTTTTCTTATCCTTCCTGGGCTGGCCTATAAAACTCCTACTCTGATCTCCTATATTATTTGTAAAAACCTTTATTATACAGCCCAGAATGTATGTCTGTCTCCTTTTCATCTTCTAGTCAGACTCTCAACCTCCAGAAAACTACTGAGATAAATCCCAGCCCTTGCTGTATTTTTTTTAACACACCTTGTAATGATACTTGAAAGACTTCTAAAATTGTTTTGGAAAGTAGTAAGGATGATATTCCCCCAAAGTAAAGGGGAGTATTTTGAAAGAGATTAATAGCAAGGAATTTTTTAGTGTCATGAGCTTTTCAAAAAACATTCACCATATACTAAATAATAAAAGGACAATCCAAATTTTAAATGAGCAAAGAAAATGAGTAGATATTTCCCCAATCATGATATTCAGGGCTGGGGATTTAGCTCAGTGGTTCTGGCGCCTGCCTTGCAAGCACAAGGTCCCAAGTTTGATCCACAGTAAACACATACCACAATACCAGGCATGATGATTGATGTTGACCAGCAACCAGTACCACATTCCACAGTGCTGGGCATGGTGGCTCACACCTGTAGTCCCAGCATTTGGGAGGCAGAGGCAGGAGTATTGCTGTTGAGTTCAAGGCTCACCTTGGGCTCCATAGAGAGCTCAGGGCCAGCCTGAACTACAAAGTGAGACTCTGTCAAAAAAAACAAAACAAAACAAAAAAAAACCAGCAAATACTGCTGCTGAGTACCACCCATGAAAGGCAGGCTTGCAAAAGCATGGCTGTGTGTCCTGACCCTCTCTACTCACTGCCTCTAGCACCAGGTCACTCTTAGTTCTTCCTCTGAAAAATGACCATGGAAGGTAAACATTTTTAGTCTACTCATGACACTGAGGCAGCCACAACTGCACAACTGAAAACACTGCACAGGAAAGACCTCGGAGCTGCTTCAGCGTGATAGATAGAATAAGTATGTTCAAAGGAAGGGAGAATACCAAGAGATGGGCTAGTGACCACGTCTCTCTTATTGAACTAATTATTTTTTAAATATTTGCCATGCTTCAGTCACATCTTGCAATTCCTAATACATCACAGGCTTTCAATTAATGTTTTTGAATGAATGAACAAATCTGCCCTCAGTAACATCCACTGTGCACCTGCCTGTGCTTCCTGCCCTGTTATCATTTTTTATTACTTCATTCAAATATTTCACCTAGAAAACATTCCCTGGTTTCATCTAATTTTCTACCCCATTACTGTTCTACTGTAGGACACAGAACGAAAAGCTCATTTCATTCCTATTTCAGTGCTTTTCTTACTGAGGATTCGTTCGTTGAAGGCACAGTCACAGTTGAAAGAAACCGAAAGCAACACGCTAGCAAAAACCTCCCCTCTGCTAAGTCACAGCAGCACCACACAATAGAGCTTTCAAAGGCGCCGCAGCCCAGTGCGCGGCGCTGCCGCCCAGCCATCACGTGGCGGTGGTGGGGCGGTCACCGAGCACTGAGCCGCAGAGCGGGTGAAGCGCGCTCTGTGCCCCCTGCTGACTGACGCTGCTCAGCCCACAGCTCTCCCCGCTGGGGAGGAAGAGCCAGGCCTGGGCCGGCTGAGCCCGCCGGGGAGGGTCCCCAGGAGTGAAAGCAGAACCCAACTCAGTGACTCCCCACACTCAGACACAGGTCCTTTCCATCTCACCTTGGCTTCAAGTATCACTTAGCCTCTTTCCCTTAAGAGGCAAAAACATGTGAGTTGAAATTGTTCTTGGATAAAGTAAACGCCTGAAAAGAGGACATATGTCATCTAAGTGAATACTGCGGAAGCATTAAGAATGAAGTAACAGGATAGTTAACATGAAAAAAACACTGTCACTAATAAGTGAGAAAAGCAAATTAGGACTGAATACACAATAGTATCCTCTTTCCCCAACATATATACATACACAAATTAAACTGTGCAACATATTTAAACATATCATAAATCTGTGCCAAAAGACTAAAAGTATTTAATTTCCAGGTGAGTAGATTGTAGGTGAGTTTCATTTTCTTATTGTTCTATGTTTTCTAAGTATTTTTAATAAATATGAATTTAAGAAAATATATTTTTAAAAATAAAATGGTCACAAAACTTCTATCGATCTCTTAAGTCTTTATATTCAATTTTTCCTTATATCCTGATGATTTCAGATAATTTCTTATGTCTTATTGATTCTGAGTGGAAACAGTACAAGATGTGTACAGTCATTCAGACAGCAAAGTAATTCTGGATGCTCAGTAAAATACTTTCTTGTACAAGTAAGTTTGAAATGAAGGTCATGATAAGTATTGTACTAATTTGAAACAAATTTCTTCTGGAGAAAAGCTTAGAACAAAGTCAGAGAAGTCAAGGTTAAATTTTACTATTGGCCAGTCAAGGTAAAGGTTACATCTTTATTATTATTTTTATCTAAAAACTAAGGAAAATGCCAGATTATTAACATTACATGAAGGTCTTAGCAGAAACTATCTAATTCTAAGATACAACCTGCAGGCAATAGCCTTGTTATCTGACCTACACAAACACGAAGTAGGATAACCCTCTCCTACTTAAATCTCTCCTACTTAAACCTTCTCCTACTGAAAACAGCATTGTCATTACCAATAGTAATAACCTCAGGAGAAAAGGTTCTACACAAATACAAGTAGTAGTCAAAAGAAAATGCCTTTTCTAAACATGGGCATGCACGTATCACTCTCTGTAAAGATGGTGTCTAACTCTTTGGGGAGATAACTGTAAGGGAATATCTGGTCAAATGGAAAAGAAAATGGATGCATGTTGAGACCATAATATTATATGAAATAAAGCAAAAACATAAGATAGTTTACTAATAAAAAAGAAAGAAAGAAAAGAAAATGAACCTCAAACCCAGAAGCTTGAGAGCATTTGGCCAAAAGCTATTGACCAAACAAAATCAGTTTGGTCAAAAGTTGTTTAACACTTAACTATGTTTTTCCAATTAGTTGGATTTCATAAGCCAGTATGAACAGAGACTGTATTAAAAATCCAGCCATGGAGATAAATTAGGATGGAAATGGAGAACTTACGATAAAATTATTTTTTAAAAGTTCAATGTTAATGACATGATAGATTCTACATCTTCCCATTAGTGAATGAGATTATTTGGTAAGATTAATTTTTTTTAACCTAGTGGGTATTCACTCAGCAGTCACTATGGCCTTACATGTACTCTCATGCAGGTTTTCAACAAAAGATGCAACTCTCCACAGCATTTCTCTTGCTCCACATCAAAAGACTGAAAAGACACAGGCATGATTATTCACCGCTGTCAAACCACTGATATCTGCTCCACGTAAAGATCTATACTTGACATTGTGGAGTAGGGTAATAGCTAAAGTTGTGAAAGTAAAAAGCGTCAAATAAAAATGGCTGAGTAGAAAAATATGTAAGCTATTCTAATTAGAGAAACATACATATTATAAAATTTAATTAGGCACTGAAGAGGTAGAGTAAATCTTCCCTAAAGGAAACTTTGGGCAAAATAAAAAGTGGCAATTCCATATTAATTGCCAGTTTTTAAAGTGGCCCATAAAATTCATCAATGTAGAAGCCACAATCCAAAGAGCATGAAAGGCATCAAAAAGGTGGCTGATCGTGGGATCAAGTGGCAAATTCTGCTCTCATATGATGTTACAAAAGAAGATATTAAGACATAATTGTTGAATGTAGGAATATAAACCCTATTTCATGCAGGAGATGAGCTTGGATACCACTCTGAAATGGTCTAAGAGACTTGAAGCATTAAGAGTTTTCAAAAAATTATAGAAGAGAAAAACCAATGTGTCAAGGTACAATTAAGGGAGAAAAGTTTTTCTACACATGTGTGTGTGTGTGATTTAGAGAGTTTTAGGTATGTAACCATTAAACTGTTTAAATATGTACCATTTAACACAATTCTTTTACCATAAAATTTGAGTTTAAGTATGTAAAATATAACTATAGAATTAAGATGATGAGATATATTTAATCCACTTGTGTGTAAATAACACATTAGCTTATCTATGAGGTTAGGTTAAATCACCAAAATTGCTGGAATTTTTGGTCAAAAATAATCAGATATTAAATAATCTAAATAATCTGAACTATATGCTTCTATAATAATAAATCAGTATGTATTATCAAAACCCATACAGCCTTACAACACAGAGAGTGAAATTTATCTATGCAATTAAAAACAATTCTTAAGGATGAAGGGTCTCAGAATAGAGGGCAGAATATGATGAAACAAACCCCTCTGATTTTATTACAAATAAATGGAATTGGGAGGTGGCCTAAGTAGCTTTGGAAATTAGCAGGGTCTCCAAGTCTCAAGGAGAAAGGAACTGTTCACAAGCACAGGGCAGTAGCTGAGGAACTGTCACCCCTGGAGGTACAAGATAACAGCTCTGATCCTGTGGGACACGGACTCAGAATGAATGACTGAGTAAGTAAATGGTGGGGAGTAGGAGACATCTTTGTCACTGTTGGGATAGGAAGTTATAAGCAGAGGAGGCTAGAATAATCCACCTACTAACAGATTAGAGCCATCTGAACTCAAATTTAGCTTAAAAAAAATATGGATGGTTACACACCCAGGTAGGTATTTGCGTACATATCTTCTTGCTCTGTCAGCTGATTGGGCCAAAAGCAACTACTACATCCCAGTAGGCAATGGGCACTTCTACCACCCAGATTCTGTTTGTGACACCAAATCCAAAAGCAGGAACCAGGGCTCCTGATCACACAGGTGACTGGAAGATGCTCCAGTAGCATCTCGCTCCAGTGACAGAAATTTAGGAAGTGCTCAAAATACATGATACTGAGAATATGTCAAAGGGATATAGGAGCCAACTAAAAGAACCAAAGAAATGGAACAAGAAAATAAATACAGAAGCATTGAATTATAACCTTGAAATAAATACCTATAAAACAAACACCCCGGAGTTTACAGTGATACTAATAAATCACATGTCCTGAGTAAATAAAGAAGATAAATCTCTCCTGCAGATGAATTCTAGTCAATTTATGTGGTTAATACACCCTTGGGAAATGGAACATAATTTCCCCTCGTTAAGTGTGAGCTGGAAATAGTGACACCCTTCCAAAGAGTCCAGTGTAGGAAAGGAGACGGTTGACACTCCTTTCGTACCTCAGCCCATTGGTGACACTCAACATCAATGGTAAAAAGTCATATTGACAAGAGTCCTTGAGGTGATATGATGAAATGGTAATTCCCTCCAGTCTTTCTCACCAAAGTATATTACCCTATGCCAAAAAAAAAAAAAAAAAAGAAAAGAAAAAAGAAAAAAAAACCTCAGATGAATCTCAGTATAGAAGACATTCGGCAAATATCTAGCCAGGAATCTTCAAAACTTTCAAAAGATCTTTTAAATCAGAGAAGTCTGAGAAACTGTCAACGTGACAAGGAGCCTGAAGAGGAGCAGTGATGAAATGTCATGCACTACCCCAGATGTGACCCTGGGACAGAAAAACGGCCACCAGCAAAAAGCTACAAAAATTTGAGTGAAACACGCATGTTTCATTCATGGAAATGTATCAGTTGCAGCAAACATAACATAGCAGCATAAGATCCTGACAGTAAGTGAAAGCGGGTGTGAGGCACATGGGAAATCTATGTTCTCTCTTTGCATATGTTAAACCTAAAAATATCTATTCAAAAATAATTGAGAAAGGACTTAGATGTTTACTGTATAGGATGGCTGCCAAGTTTATACCTCCTGCACCACCTAGATTGCCACCGTTGCGACCAACCTCCTCCTCCAGCCTCCTCACACACGCACGGAACACAGAACTGATGTACTGGTCCATGATGGTCTCTCACTCTCCTGGGGGGGCTTCAGTTCATCCCAGAACAATTTGGTTGTGAAGCCATATGAAACGATTTTCAGAGAACAATTATCTTTAAAACAAAGCTTTTCAATAAGCCCATGGACACAGGAACTCTGTCCAGTGTTCTCTCTCCTTCAGTTGAGGATACACGACTGTTATTCTTTTAGTTATGATTGGTCTCTACTAAGCACAACCAAAAAATAAACATACTCTCCTCAATAATATATGCCCAATGGTATCTTTCCCATCAAACATGAACTGATCATTATTATCATTATACTGGCATGGATAAGGCAACCTAATAATAATTCTCAAACATATTTGCAGGAGTAATGTTAAAAAAAAAAAAGACAAACTGAAAGAAACTATTTGCTTGTAATTCAACTGACATCTACAACTTCATATAAATTCTTCTGAGTCAGACAGTCAGACCATAGTTAATAGCCATAACTTTGAGGAATGTTCTGTTAAACTTATATTTTAAAGTCAACTGTACACAGAAAGTCAGAAACTCAGTTTTAAATAAATTTGATTGTGGTTTTGCTCAAGGAAAGCATCTGGGGTTTTCTAGGAAAATGAACCAACTAAGTAATATTTTTCTACTTGGCCAGAAATGGTACTTCTAAATAAATTCAGAGAATGAGCACTTCCATACAAGGATAGAGAAAGTTTTAAAAAGCCAAATCTTAAAATAAAACCAGGAAACAGATTCACTATGAATAGTGTTATTCTTAGTACCCTTCTTACAGCACAATTAACAAACTAAGGATTAAATGTGTCCTCATAAAAAGAGATGCTGCCCAGGCCTAACTCTTCTCCTCTGACGTGAGGACAAAAGCATTTGAACTTAAAACATGAATGAGAAATCACACCCAAACACACAGCTCATCTGTAGACAGCACATGATCAGCTTTGGAAAAGAGTTTTGATAAGGAGCTGCCAGGTAAGCTCTAAGGGGTTACTCACCTGCCTCTTCCTCTGGCCCTCTGAGTGCTACTCCCTATTCCTTTCAAGAACACACATCTGAAGTACTGCATCCAGTAATCACTGTTTGACTCAGTGACCCTACTATAAAGAACTAGAGACGCTCTGCAAAACACGGGCTGATACAGCTGCAGGTTTTCTCATCTACTGTCCCTTGCGCCCTAATTCTCAGCACTTATATCACTACCAATCTGCCAAAGCTGGCTGCTGTCTTGATCAGAGCAGCACAAAATGAGGCTGAAACCCAGATGTGGATGGTACAAGACGTTTGATATCCACACAAGCATAGCAGCGACATTAAACACATTAACACTAGAAAGACACTTAAAATCCAATGTTTCACTCTGTGTAATTATCCCTGATAAATGTTCAGTCAGAATGCATTTCTAATGTATTAGAAATTTCTAATTTCCAGAATGGTTTTAATAGCTAGTTGTGATGTACATAACTGTAATACAACTACTCAGGAGGCTGAGGCAAGAAAACCACAAATTTGAGGGCTAGCCTGGGGAATTCAGGGAGACCCTGCCTCAAAATTTAGAAAAATAAATAAAGTGCCAGAGATCCAGGTCAGTGCTTGCCTTGCATGCAGGAAGCCCTAGGCTAAACCCACACGACTGAAAGGAAAGGAGGAGAGAGAAGAGGAGGATCAATTTGAAGTAGGACTTTCCTCCCCAGCCAGTGGTTTTACATCCTCCTGTCTTCTAAGAACTTTGAAATTCTTATATAAATTCAGTTCTTTTTTCCTCTTCTATACTTTTTCAGACAGTTCTTAATTGCTTACTCACCTAAACCTTTGCAAAAATTTGACCAGTTCTCAGTTTCGGTCTCTCAACACTAGCCTTCCTAGATTTCATGTAGATTATTTTTTAAATCAGAGAATGGGAGAGTAGTTAGTAGCCATAAATTCTCCTAATTTGAAACATTTCCTATTAAATGCATATTTGAAGGTCAACTCTTCTACTAGCAGCTGACCAACTCCATTTTAAATAAATGCTCTTCTTGCCTTTTTCCTTATATGTGCATTTCCTGATATTTTGTGTTTTCCATGTAGTTCATGCTCAGGGAACCACCTAAATAGACACATTGGTTTAGTCAGCTGAACCCCCTTGTTCATATGCCTCTCTCCTTTCTTTGTGGCTCATTCATAAGTAAATAATCAGAATTTCACTCTTTTATTATCTACCATCTTCATCAGTCAGTCTAACTAAAAGAACCTGGTTTTTCTCTGTAATTCTTAAAATTTACTTCTAAAAAGTGACAGTTGGCATTGCTTTGCCTTGGGAATACAGACTCTCATACAGTCACATTTCTCCAGAATTCTTTTTAAGACCATATCACCAAGGTGTCTTTTCTTAGTCATTATGAGATACAGAATTGCAATTCTCTCCTCTGCTTCTTGAACCTTTGAAGCTTGTCCTACATGTGCCACAAAACATGATTACACCAGATACCCAGGCTTTGTGTTAGCTCTTATCTATAAAGTACTGCTGTATTATCACATTTGAACCTCATTGTAACCCTAGAATTTGGGAAGTGGTAGTATTATCTCAGGACTGAAAACAGATGATTTTCTCAAGCTCATCAGGGGAAGTAAAAGACCCTCCTTCACCATATTTTCCAATATTCTGTCTTCCTCTTCTTACAGCAAAATTAGACTTCTGTCTAACATCAGTATGTAAGATGCTTCTATCACTATCATTTCTTATGTCTGTGCCAGTTTGAACTCTTCTAAATACTTCTCACAGCTGAAGAGTTTGTTCTCTTCAATAATAATAATGTTATTTCTCTTCGATAATGTTATTTTCTCTTTCTCTAAGTGAGAATGCATTTCATTTGACCTTTGTTTTATTTTCAGTTCCACTATCTTTACATTATATGACCCTGGTGTCTAACTTCAAAATTATATTATAAATATATTATCTTTCTTTTTTTACACTTCACAAGCAAATGGTTCTTCTAGTGATAAAAATAAAGTTTTCAATTACTGAAACTTTCCTACATTATTAATATATAATGTCAAGGTGATTTATAGTTATCAGTAGTAAAATAAGATAAATAAAGAAGATAAAATTAAAGATCAAAAAGAAAGATTTAAGAGAAAAATGAGAACGGACACCAATGGAGGAAAATTATATCTCAGATATCTTAACAATTTTATAAAACAAATTAATGAATTAAATGATTCCAAATATTTTCCAATATTTACAGGTGTGTGTGCACAGCTACACATTCATACAGATACATCCTTTATAACATTTTTTACAGGAACACCACAGCATGTGTTTATTTATCATGGCTTGTGCTGCAGCCCAGGCATCAATACACACAAGAGAACTAGTGTACAGTGAAATCCTGGAAGTCCCAGGGAAGTACTGCCTACACTGTAGCTTGCAGGCTACTGTTGGTGAGTATCAAGGCTGAAAGCTTACTATGCATGCTGGGTATGCAAACAAGAAGCCAAGATCCCTCCTATGTAAAAGATTATCAACTTAATAGGGTAAATAAGACATCTTATTTTAATGTTCCCTCAAATCATCAAGGAAAAATAACATGAATAATGGAATGTTTTTTTTTTTTTTTACTCTGAGATACTCTAGCAATAACAAAGAGAAACCAAAGAACCTGTAAACAGTTATATGAAGTCAAGCATTAACTTTATAGTTCACATATCCATCAGATTGTGGAAAACCCTTTTTGGTATCAGACACAAAGCAAAAAAAAAAGCTGTGCTTCAGAATAAATAAGAACAAAAAGCAGACACTATGTGTATTCAGAAGTCAGGTTTGTTAGTTCAAAAAAGTGTATTAGATTCTGGAATGACTGACTACAGGTGACCTTACAGGTACGAACTTTCACTTCAATATCCTTTCTTTTTAAATGAAGGCATTGGACTAGATGATTTCTAAAATATTTCTGTGTCTATAGTTTTGTGATTGTATGAATAAGACCAGATGACTCCTACTGAATCTCCAACAGGAATTAGAAAGCTCCTTGTCCAAAACCCACAGGTAACTGAGTTTTCCTCATAACAATAACAACTCCAATAATTTAATTGCCTGGTAAAGCTACTTTTTCTGCCCTTGTACTTAATGATAATATGTTATTATCCAATCACATCACATTAAAATATAATTCTACTAGAACCAAATGAAATGATAAATCAGGAAGAGAAGTACAATAGCTCTTTCAAACATTAAACTAGTAGAGATGAAGACAGTCATCTGTGCTAACTCACCAAAAAACAAAATAAATGCTTCAAAGAGAGTTGTGCAAATCTGAAGTAGTGTTTATAGCGCAGTCATTAATCAAGTGACTTGCAAGTGAAGTTTCTAGACACATGTTCCTGATTAATGACTTCTTACCCTCCTCCTTGGGTTAAAGAGACTAAAATTTGTATTTTTGCTCTTTTTTGTTTCAAATTCAAACCATAACCAACAAACAATAATCTTTAATCTTCACTTTTTTGTTAAGGACTCCCACAGCATTCCAAAATTCCTCAAAGCCCAGTGTAAATAATAAAGACAAAAGTAATTTTGCACCCAAGTAGTGACTGACCATGGAGATTATTTAAAAGGAGGGAGGAGATTTCTTAAGGACTTGATAAGTTTCTTAAAAGAAGGTTACCATTTCACTTTGGAGCAATCATTAACAAGGAGTGCATATATTGCTTTTAATCCCATTTGATCCTGCTATTTTCCCTGCTGGGTATATTCATGAAAGACTTAAAAACATAATGTCACAGGGATATATGTGCATCCATGTTTATAGTAGCTCAGTTTGTAATAGCTAAGTCTTGGAAACAGCCCAAATGCCCATCAACAGATGACTGGATAAAGATTTTTTTTTAATAAAATGGAGTATTAGCTACAAAGAATGATAAGCTAGAGACATTTGTAGCTAAATGGATGCACATTGAAGCCATACTTATAAGTGAAATAAATAGGACACAGATGTATAAATACCGAATAATTTTCCTGGTCTGAGAAACTGAAAGTGTGAGGATTATACTGTATAATAGGTGTTGTGAAATAGGAAGAAAATGTTTAAGGAACAAGGGGAACAAGGGAAAGAAGGAACTGGAAAAGGTAAGTAAGGGGAGGGGTGGTAGTGTTGAGGGATGTATCTTGATACTGTTCACACTGGATATTAAGGTTGAGTAATGAGATAAATATATTCTGAGTGACTGTCAGTGTGGGTATATATTTGTAAGGGCTTGCTATTTTAATGTTTAGTGTTTTGACAAAGTAATTTTAAAAAGACATACTTTTATACATATATGCATCCTTTTATACACATTTATGTGCATATACGTGTGTGTGTGTGTGTACTTCATAAATTGTGACATTTGTACTCAGTGTGATGTACTTCTACAAAACAGTCTCAATTTTGGTCAATACAATTACCACAATATGACCATATGAAAAGGGCTGTCTCTTTTTTTTTTCTACAAATAAAAGGTCTATCTCTAAAAGAAAAAAATATTGATAAGGAACAAGACCTCAGTTTAAATCCAAATCCATCTGCTGCTTTATGGGGTAGTAAGATAAATGCACATCCAGTAATTTTTAGATTATTATATCCTAGGATTCATTCTTATTTTAAAGAAAGTCAGAATTCAAGTTAAGACAACCCCAGCCACTGTTCCACTGGAGGATTTCGCTGCTGTCAGTAGCTCTCTGAGGTCTCTGACTGAGCTGCCACCAAGCTTTGCCTGTCAGGACAAAGCAGCCCTGACTCATGGTCCCAGGAGTGACCATCTTGTACCACCCCAGCTCCACTCTCTCACTCAGGAACCTCTAGAGCAGGTTATGGACATCAACCCAAAGTCCAAGATCTATCCACTCTCTAAGCACCGCTGCACACCAGCTACCCCTTGGTTACCCACTCCACCCCCGCCCCGCAGGCCTAGGAAGGCTACACATTGGCAGAATCTGCCTGTAGAAAAGCAAAGAGGTCTGAACGTGATCAGATTAAGAGCTCCAAGCCGTTCGGGCAGAAAACTGTGAGGTCTCAGTTTCTGTGACGTGGCTGACGGGGAAGGAGGGTTTGACTCCTAGGTAGGCACATCTCTGACCCCCACTTTGGCACAAGCTTGACTCTCTAGTACCTAAACATGAGGAGGGTCAAGCCAAAGGAAAGAGAGCGAGAGCACCGCAGTTTGAGACCTAGGATAAAGCCCATACTTCATAGATCTAATGCTGGTACTCTTCCTGGTTGTTGAATTTTCAAAGAATTCTTCAGAGGACTTGATTCGGAGGACCCACAGTCCAGGCCAAGTGTGGCTATGTGCTCTCACCCTATTTGTTCACAGAATAAAACTAGATTAAAAACAGTAGTAGAGACATCATTTGAAAAAAAAGAAATGAACGTAATATATAGCTGTAAAAATATGTATGTTTTTGCCTGGGAGATTTTTTCAAAAGATTATTGGGATTTCATGAAACAATCTTTCAACTTTCTTTCTGTCTTTCTTGAGCTGTCACACTCACTTTCTCCCTATCAACTTCCTTCACCAATAGCTATCAGCAAAGTGTCTTACGGTTCAGCACTCCAGGAGCATTTCCTTAATTCTCTCACTGTGGCCTAGAGACTACAGAGGTTTGGGGGACACGAAAGAGGTCAAATGGTTACATAGATTAAGTCAACATTTCCCAATCACCTACTCTTTGCCAAACACCAAGAGAAGCTAAGACAGATGAAAAGGTGGGTAAGGTGTAGCCCAGACATCAGCTGACACATACTGATGGGGTGCTCTGAGGGCCCTGCCTGCGCACACAACACTGAGCCCACCAGCATTAGTAACTGCCTTTCACAATGACTCTAGGCCTGGCCATTGGATTACTCTGGACAGTGTGACGGCACTAAACATAGCAGAAGTAGAAATTTGAAAAGCTCCTGCACATTGGAGTATCTGCCCCCTTGACACCGTCAGAACCCTGCCGTCATCGTGTGAACAAGTCTGAGCCAGCCTGTTGTGGGACGGGAGGCCACAGGAGCATAACTGGGTGCCCCAGTTACCGCCGCTGCTCCTCACTGACTCAGCAGCTGTCCACTGAGTCCCAGCAGAAATCAGCTGAGCCCTGCTGTACCCAGCTGCCCAAACTGCGGAGTCTGCAGAACTGGGAGCCAAATGAATGGCTGCTGTTTAGGACTAAGTTTTGGGGTGATTTGTGGCAGGAAAAACAGTTCCAACAGATACAAAACTCAAAGCCTTTTAAGAAAGCTAGATTTATACAACTGTAAGGGAAAATAGGCATAGATAATTCAGGAGCCAGGGAGATCAGCCTTGCTAGGTCCAACACAGAGGGATGGACAGGAGTGTCAGAAGAAACATAAAGGAGATAGTGTATATTCTTTATTCTGGGAAAAAGAATCATTTCAGAAGGCAACAGACTTAACCAACCTCTCTGCTCCTATCTGTTGCTACAAATCTCCAAAGGAAACACCACAGACAATTCAGAATCCAGAGGCTTCTGTTCCCATGAGCACCTTCAAACTGTTCCTTCAACCGCAGCTCTCTCCTTCGCTTAGATGAAGCCAGACCTTAAGGATGCGGCCAAGTCCCTTGCAACCTCACTCACTGCCCTCAGCTCCCTGTGACCAGCCAGCAGCCGAGCTGAGAAAACAGCAGGACTGTGATGGTGTGACAGCCCACTGACAGCCCACTGGGGGAAAGGAAGCTCTCATCCCAAGAAAGGCCCCGAAAGTCACACTGGGAAATTTCCTCTCCTTTGCATATACAAAGACTTTAGTCACAGCTGGAGCATCAAGTCTTAACATTTGTTTAATATACATATGCTTAAGTGATTTTAAGGGGAAAAAAAAAAGGAATAACATGCAATTTATAGGTTAATGATATGCATTCTTATAGTATATTTTAATAGAAAATAGATGTCCAATAATTAGAGTACTTATATAGCTGATAGCAATACTGTGATCAGAAATATTAAGAAATTTAGAAATCATACTTTCAAAAAGTATTTAATAGAAGGAGAAAATTCTCATAAATAAGATTTAAAATCACTTACACAGAATGGATTCCAATTGTGTAGAAAAAGTCAGTCATACAAAAAAATGAAAATATGTCTAAATGTCAACAGTACCCTTGGGTGAGAAGATAAAGACAGAATGTTTTCTTCCTTACATTTTTTCCATGTTTTCCAATTGAATTATAAAGTTTTTTATTAAAAGAGTGAATCAGACAAATTAAAATTAAAGATTAGACTATCAAAGCTAACATCATTAAAGAAAATAAAAGGCTAATAAGTTATTCCAGAGTAAAGGAGATTAAAAATTATAACAACTAAATATAATGTGCTATCCTGATTTCCTTCACCAAGGAAATTCTCTAAAGAATATTAGGACAACAGGCAAATTGTGAATATAGAATATCTGTCTATGTGGTTATATAAGGTTTTGTCTATCTTCTTAGGAAATATAGAAATGCAGTCAGAGGGGCCACAATTTAGCCCAGTGGTTCTGGTGCCTAGTTTGCAAGCAGAAGGTCCCTAGTTTGAACCCTGGTAACCACATACAACAATGCTGGGTGTAGTGACTCACGCCCACCAGCAATCAGTATCACAGTGTTGGGCATGGTGGCTCACACCTGTAATCTCAGCACTCGGGAGTGAGTTCGAGGCTCACCTGGGCTACATAGTGAGCTCAGGGCCAGCCTGAACTACAAAGCGAGACACTGTCTCAAAAAAAAAAAAAAATGCAGGTAGAGATAGCTAGGAATGAAAGGGCAGGAAGTCAACTAATTCTCAAAGGTATCTGCACGTGTGTGTGTGTGTGCTGGAGAGAGTGAGAAAGGAAGGTAGAGAAGGAAAGAGAAAAGGAGGGAAAGAATAGATGAAAAGAGAAAGGAAATAGATGGAGTGATAAAGACAATGTAGCAACATATGAACAATTTCTTTTTTTTTTCTTTTTTTTTTTTTTTTTTTTT
>PVIR01001515.1:0-11060 GCA_004026965.1 Petromus typicus | reverse complement strand
TTTTTTTTTTTTTTTTTTTTTTGAGACAGAGTCTGTGCTGTTCTTCAACTCAACCTCAAACTCAGCAATCCTCCTGTCTCTGCCTCCCAAGTGCTGGGATTACAGGCGTGAGCCATCATACCCAGCACTGTGGTATGTGGTACAGATTGCTGTTGGGCGTGAGTCTCCACAGCCAGTATTGTGGTATATGGTTATGGGAATCAAACTAGGGACCTTGCTTTTGCAAGGCAGGTGCCTGAACCACTAAACTAAACACCCAGCCCCACATGAACAGTTTTTATGTAGAGGTTTGTAATTATATTCTGTTACTCCTCTGTAAGTTTGAAATGATTTCAACATAAAATAACTCTAGATTTTAAAAGTGCATTTTGATAAGAAAAGTCTTTTGATACTCACTGTAAATTCATTGTTAAAAGTAATTTATGATTTGTTTCCAAAAAAGTTATGCAGCTCTTTCATACCATTACCAAAATCTTGAGAAAACAGGAAAAAGAGGCAAATCCAAATGTCTCTGCTGGTATCATCCTCCTGCAGCACCTACTGGAGGGCAAAGGTGATTACAACACAGAAGGGGCAGGAGATACAGGCGCTGGCCCAGCCACACCTGTCCTGTATGGGGAAGTCCCCAACTTCAGCACCTGGCAGAGCCACCTACCCACACTCTTCATCCTGCAGCTCCAGCAGGCTGACCCTGGCTCTGTGGTGCCACCTGCGGCTTGGCCTGGTCCCCTGCCAGGAGTCTTCTGCTGGCTCATGGGAGAATTATCAGTCCTACAAATTTTTCTCAGTATAACTAACTATACCTCTGTGTAGATTTAACAAGAAAGGACAAAACTGGATGGAAAATATTTCCTAGTAAATAATATCATTATCCATTTCCTCAAATTTCAAGTTACTTAAATAAGCAACATCTTCAGTACATTTTATATTATATTTAATTCAATATTATGACCACATTAGAGAATTGTAACTTTATTCTGAAAAAGCTAAATCCCTGAGAATTATTCTTATCTATGAATAGGAATTTGTGATTGATTCAATATTTCCAGGAGATTAAACAACTGTTGATATGGAATTAACTGAAAAGCTAAATAGATGATACAATATGAATGAATCTTTTTTGTTACACAATTAATATAAGTTTCCAGATGTGGTGGTGCATGTTTATAATGCTAGCACTCAGGAGTGCAAGGCAGGAGGATTACTGTGAGTTTGAGGCCACTCTGGGCTACACATTAAAGTCAAAGTGAGACCGTGCTTAGAAAAACAAAAGCCACAGGAGGGTATCACAAACTACTCTTGCTAAAGTAATTATTATGCTCTTTAGCAATGTAGTACGAATATAATACTATTTTTTCTTTTTTTTTTCAGTACCAGGATTGAACTCGGGCCCTTATGCTGCCAAGGTAGGTACAGTACCATTTGAGCTAAGCCCCTGGTCCCACTATAATAAATTTTACTCATAACCAAAAAATATTTCTCAATTGTCTACAAAATAATCCAAGTCTATCAGACATCTCCTCAAGTTCAGCAGAGAAAATATACCATTTTTTGTTGCTTTTTTACTTTATTATTTATTGCTTATGTGTTTAGGATAAATCTGGCTGATGAAATTTATAGATGAAATGGCTGGTAAAGGTTTTCTTATAATACAAATGTTGTATGCTCATTGGATTAAATATTGTTAAATATGTAACAATAGATATTTAAACAAAAGATAAACGTTTATTCCATCACCAAATACTAATCAGTGTTACTGTTTTATCTTAGGTCTTTCCAGATATTTTATGCATACATTTTGCATAAAAATATTTCCATACTCTACCTAGCATTCTGTAACTTGCTTTCCCCACTAGGCAGTGTGATGTTACTCCTTAGCAACAAATGCATCTCCTCACTATTAGGGTCAAGTGACAAGTCTACTTTGAGATGTACCAAATGTCTAGAGTTTAACTTCTTCCCATTTCCTTCTAACACATGCAACTCTATTATAAACCAATACACTGACATCACTGATCATTTGCAAGGACAGCTTTCTACGGAAGAGCGACCATTCCTGTAGCCACAGAACTTCCTGCAGGAAGGGCTTCTGCTCTAACTGTGCACAGACGATGTCTCTCTGAGGCCAATGAACAGTGAAGTTCAACCTCTACGCTGTAGCTGCAGGGGGCCATGAACAATGCAGACCTTATTTTTCAGATAAAAATATGGATTACACGCCCTACACATCTGTAATCCCACACACTTCTCTCTGTCATTTTTATATACAAGTAATCTTATAAAAGTATAAGATAAGCTCATGTTATCTATTTAATATAGTTATAGAGGAAAACAAAACATTCTCATTGACACATGGTTGTCATATCTTAAAGACATACTGCTAATATCAATTCTCCTGAATAAGGAAAACTACTGTCCTTCATGCATTTCACATATGAATGGAATAATGGAATGCTTTTCCTGCTTGATACAGTAGTACACAGAAAACTTTAGCCTAACAAAAGTGATTTAATCCAAAAGAAGCCTTAAAGATCATATGAAAGTGCCAGGGCACCTTGTAATCTCAGTGCTGCTGTACCTGCCTTGCAAGCTCAAGATCTTGAATTTGATCCACCGTACTGGGGAAAATAACCATATAAAATAAGGAAGCTAAAGATCAAGAGGCTGAAAGGGACAAAGTCATGGTAAATTCATTTATTCAACAAATATTTATTAAGAAATCTACTCAGTGCACATCTAAGATTTGGCAGCAAACGTAAGAACTCAGATGAGCATTACAAGTCATGCTAAAGGCAGCAGACCTCCTCATGAATTATAAGGCTGGGTCTTCTACTTGCCATGCCAGTGTGAGTTCACCAGCCACTTTTCAGTCCTTTGTATGAGCACTGGCCATATGCCAAGTTCTGCTCTAGGATCTTGAGACAGAAAATATGACAAAGGCCCATATAGTACTTTTATTCTAATGAAGTACACAGGAAAATACATAAAGAAATACATAAATATGATTGTGCTGTGGACATATGTAAGTACAGTCAATCAAATAGAGTCCCAGAGAAGAGGGGATGCACCTTTAGCAAAGAATGTCTGCGTTAACCTCTCACTACAAACATTAAAATAGCATGGAATGAATGAATTTTTCAGTTTATAAGTAAGATATGCAATAGATGGCCCCAAAAATCAGGACATTTAACAATAAGGCATGTGCATTTCACATGCTTGATTTTCACCCATGTCTTTCTGACCTTGGGTTAGGCTATTAGTCCTGACAACACGTACCCAGAAAAGAAAATTCATTTCCTAGAACATTGCAAAGAGTGCTCACCTTTATAATCTGTAAATTCATTATTTACTCAATTAACATTGCTTATGCTCCATTTGCTCTATTGAAATGTGCACTGTGCCAAAAAAAATCATTTAAATTAAATACACTAGCAAGACTGTCATGAGAAAAGTTTAATTTCAGAAGATACCCAATTTTTCTTTTTTAAGATATTTTTGAGACAGGGTCTCACTTTGTGGTTCAGGCTGGCCGTGAGCTCAGCCTCAAACTCACATCACAGCAATCCCCCTGCCTCTGCCTCCTGAGTGCTGGGATTACAGGCGTGAGCCACCACGCCTGGCACTGTGGTATGTGGTACTGATTGCTGCTGGGGTGAGTCTCCATGCCCAGTATTGTTATGTGGTTACCTGGGATCGATTCCAGGCCCTTGCACTTGCAAGACAGGCACCGGAACCACTGATCTATATCCCCGGCCCCAAGATACCCAAATTTTAAAGAGAAAGCATATGAGATTTAAACTATAAATGCACATACATACCTAAAGTATTCCAGCTGGCTCGTCTCACTATGCAATTACTAGCACATCTGGAGACTTAGGTAACATAAACAACAATGACAAAACCACTTCAAAAGTCTACTTGAAGATCTAAATGTGACATAAGTTCTATACCTGAAAATCATTTCCTGCACTTTGACAAACTTTAAATTTATGAGACATCACAGAAAATGACACAAGAGCAAACCCATTAGCCCAGTACTGAAACTTTTATTTCCCAGACTTCCCTGCAACTAGCATTCTTGATGCTCTTAGGTTTCACCATTAGATGCACTTCCATGAGATGTGAACTGCAATTTAGGTTCCATCACCCAGGGCGCTTCCACAAGACTTCAATTGAAAAAAGCAAGCTAAAATCAAAGCGGATAAGAGAACTAAATATTAAAACAGACACTCTAAACCTGTTGCAAAACAGATTAGGTAAAACTCTTGAAGACACTGGCTTAGGGAAAGACTTCTTGAACAAAGCCTCTATAGCACAGGAGTTGGCAGAAGAAATCAGCAAATGGGACCTCACTCTTTAAAAAGCTTCTGAACAGCAAAGGAAACCACCAACAGTGCAAAAAGACAACTAACAATGTGGGAAAAAAGTCTTCACCAGCCATTCCTCAGACAAAGCGTCACTATCTAGAATATATAAAGAGCTCAAAAAAATCAGCCCACCCAAATTTAAAGACCCAACTCAAAAATGGGCATCTGAAATGAACAGATATTTTTCAGAGGAAGAAGAGCAGCTAAGAAGCATATGAAGAAACGCTCAACATCATTAGTCATTCGAGAGATGCAGATGAAAACAACACTGAGATTTCATCTCACTCCACATAGAATGGCTGCCATTTCAGAATCAGCCAGCAGCAAATGTTGACAAGGCTGCAGAGAAGAAGGAACCCTTCTCCACTGTTGGTGGGACTGTAGACTCATACAACCCCTGTGGAGATCAGTTTGGAGATTCCTCAAAAAGCTAGGATTGGAGGTCCCATTTGACCTGGCCATCGCCCTGCTAGGTATATACACAAAAGAATTAAAAGACTCATATCACAGTGACATATGTGCACCCATGTTTATAGCAGCTCAGTTTGTGATTGCTACATCTTGGAAATAACCCAAATGTCCATCAACTGGAGACTGGATAAAAAAGCTGTGGTTCTTCTACAGAATGGAGTATTACTCTGCCATAAAAAATGATAAGTTTGAATCATTTATGCTTAAATGGACATACCTTGAGGATATCCTCATTAAGTGAAATAAATAGGTCACAGGTAGGTACATATCACATCTTTTCTCTGGTATGAGAAAATAAAGATGTAAATGAGTCCTAGAATTGTATGTTATATATTGTGAAATAGAAAATACTCAAAGTGTAATAAGGTGAAGGGGAAAAAATAATGAGATTATAACAAAAAAGAAAGGAAATAAATTTTATGTATATGGGGGGTGGTAGGGTAGGTAGGACTACGGGAAAAAATGAGAATCAAGTTGTGTCTTATACTGGTACAAATACCCATTGTGGAGTGCAATCATGATGTGTATATGTAATGTACCAATAAAGATTTCAATTAAAAAGAAAAAGAAAAAAGCAGTACTCAAGGCATCATTTTTGAGATCCAGAGCTATTAGGCAACTGACTGCATTACAGCTAACAGCGTTCCTAGCAGAAATTTCCAGAAGACAACAGCTGTTTTGTTACTCCTGGTTGTGGCTAAGGAAGTATGATCTAGAAACAAGTAGCTGGCACATAGACAACCTAAGTCCAGACTTCCCCAAGGCTGACAAGGTGACACAGTCTCCATTATCTATAAGTGACCTCTGAGTGACATGGCCTTAAGACAATTACTCAGAAACATTCAACTATCAGAACACTTTTGTGCTTTCAAATATTCAAAAAAATCCACGTTGTCTAGATTTCTGTAGAGGGAATAAAGTGCATTACATAAACCTCAGTCCCTTTCTCTAAGTAATAGAAAAAAATTCTACATGAAAAAACAGCTACTCAGTGCTCTGTCATTTTCACTCAAACTCATGATGATTTGATATTTAAAAATTACAGTAAAAAAATATTCAAACTACTTCCAGCACTTTAAACACCTAAAATAATGGCTTTCAATAGCATATCTTGAAAATATGTTAGCTGGACTAACTACAGGCAGAAAAATATAAATGATTTAAACTAGATGATAAGCCAAAGTTTACCAGTTTTGATTCAGAAATAGCAGATCGAAGCAGGGAGATTGGTCCATAAAATTAAATGTAATAATATAAAAATCCATTTTTTATTTTATAATTACACAAATGCTGTCAGAAAAAAATAGGCGGGTTTCATGATGGAATTTCATAAAATTTTTACGGGTTTTTTATCTTTTATAGAAGCCAGAATAATGTAATAACTTTCTATAAGAGAGGAACTGATCAGATGGGTAACTTCCTTAGCATCATTTCTTTTTCCTATGTATTTATACTTTTAATAAAAATGGAAGAAGAAAACGACTTGAAAAGTGAAAACTGTAATGACTGATGTAATAAAATTGCTTCACAAAGCACTATACAGTACCCAACTATCTCTGCAGACCAATGCAATTTTCTTATTCTCTAAGCAAACTAATGGCATACATTCTCAGAATTGTGAAAAACATCTCCCAAAAGGAAATAAAATCATGGCCACTTTGCTCTCCCATTGATGATGAACAGAAAGTCCTAGGCCCCCACCTAGGCAGGAAAGCAATGTCGTGGATTAGCATTTGTTTTCAGCTCTGTCTCTTAATATCACTCTGCTCTCCAAATCCTGAGAGAAGCAGGAGTGTAGCAGACCTCCAACCAGACATGTCCTTGTTTATGTCAGAAAGATCAGCTCTACTGATTTTTCTCACATAACAATTTTTTTCTGAACTTATTGCCAAGAGATGAAATTGGGCTATCCAAAGCTTACGACAGTGTCTTCATGAATAAATTCCCATATTATTCACAACATCCCATTCATGACATAGATATGGGTCAATTTCCAAAAGATTCTTCCCCAACTTCCCAAAAAAACCTAAAGAAATATTACATTAGTATTTATTGCATTCTCAATTTGTACACAGTACTTTATTACTTGTCATGGAGAAATACAACAAAATAGAAAACAAATTTCCTTTCCTCAAGGAACTAGGGTTTAGAGAGAAAAGAGAGCTTATCTTTTTGCAATCTATGCTAAAAAGAATTTCATTAGAGCATCTGCAAACTGTTAACGACTCTCAATGTGGGAAACTGTTGGAGATCTGATCTTCACTACCCATTCCTTCATTCTTCTTAATCAATCTTATTACAGAAAAATGTTCAAAAGCAAAAGGGAAAGGGGAGGGAGAGTTAAGTAAAAAAGGGAAAGCAAAAAATTTGATGGTTAAAAAAAAGAAACAAAGCGTATGTGTATAGGGCATAGAGGGTTGTAGGAAGGGAAGGGGAATGGAAAAAATGAGTATCAAGATGTGTCATGCACTGGTGCAGTTCTCAATGTTGGATGTGATCATAATGTATACATAAAATGCATCAGTAAAGTCAATTTAAAAATAAGTCATATAACATTTTTAAATACTACATTTCTAAATGAAATATTTATTTTCAACTTAGCAAAAGTCAGCAAGATGTATGGGAGTATTTGCTCCTGAAATCACTATCATGAGAATCATAAAAATGAAAGAACAGAGCTCAACTAGGGCAGATATTCAACAGAGGAACAGCCACTCTCCCCTGCTGCCTGTTCCCACTCAGACCCGAAACTTAGTCATGCTTCGAACCTTGTAGATATGAATGAAGCCATTCACATCTTGTGAGTTTGAATTCTTCAGTGCAATAGCAAAAGGTCAAGGAACTGGGTCAATAAGAACACGCCACTGGGGTGACAATGTGGCAGAGGGTGGGGAAATCAAAGGCAGACATTTGTTCCACTCTCTACAGCAAGCGAGGAAGGCATGGCAATGATGCTTTCACACAATATATCTCTATTCTTAATTTTTTAGGAACTTGGTTATTTAGTTTACAGATTATATCTTTTGACAACAGCATCTCTGACATCTAGCATCATGTTTTAGCTATTTTACTGGGAATAAGCACCTCCCCACAAGATGGAAATAGAAAGGAGATTGAAGCAAAGCTTCATGTAGCCCAATTTCATCTCTTGGCAATAAGTTCAGAAAAAATGGTTACAGATAAAGACAGCAACTACTGTAGTTCTCAGCTTGAGTAGGTTCAACTTATAAACAAAACAGTTAAATGAGAGGTTAACTAGAATTCTTCGCCTTAATTTAATCTGCCTTAAAAAAACATTTCCTTTGGAAATATGTTTAACACACATAAATCTTTGGGCTTAAAATATCCTTCAGTTTGCCAAAATGTGTTTTACATATGATATTTTAAGAATATATTTAATAAAAGCTTGTCTACCACATGGAAGAGCAGAATAGCTGCAATTATATTTATTTTCATTTATATTTGTGGTTTTGGGACTTATCCTAAAGCAAAGTGAAGTACTGCAATTTAGGTTTGCAACATTAACTTTTTCCCATTTCATACTAGCCTCTTCTTTGCATCATTAAATTCTGTCAATGGAAAAATAATTTGAATACACAAATCAAAAAAATCTTACTCTATATAACCATAAAATTTTAAAAAATAAGTATTAAGGGCTGGGGATTTAGCTCAGTGGTTCCGGCGCCTGTCTTGCAAGCACAAGGGCCCGAGTTCGATCCCCGGTAACCACATACAATACTGAGCATGGAGACTCATGCCCAGCAGCAACCAGTACCACATACCACAGTGCCGGGCGTGGTGGCTCACACCTGTAATCCCAGCACTCAGGAGGCAGAGGCAGGAGGATTGCTGTGATGTGAGTTGGAGGCTGAGCTCAGGGCCAGCCTGAACCAGAAAGCGAGACCCTGTCTCAAAAAAAAAAAAAAAAAAAAAAAGTATTAAATATGTTCAAATTCTCTGGCCTACGGCCATACCACTCTGAACATGCCTGATCTCATCAAATTTTCAATATTCTAAGATTAAATAGCATATAATTTACCTAATAACCTGGAACAACATTCACCTTTAAATCCTTGAATAGATAAGATTAAATGTAGAAAACAGCAAAAATCATTTCAATATAAAACCACAGATATTCCTATTTAATATAACCACTACAAAAAATGACTAATAATCTTTTATTCCAAAACACTGTCTGGTAGTAGTAATTATGGCATAAAGAAAGGTTTTGTTTTGTTTTGTTTTTCCTTTTCTAAATACAGTCAACAAATTCCATTTGATCAAAAAAAGTTTAATGAAGACCTACTGTGTACCAAGTGTTTGCTTTAGGACATATAAAGATAATCCCAGTGTAGAAAGAGTTTAAGCCTAAAAGAAGAAAAAGCCACACGTGGGAAGAACTAAAAACCACCCAGTGTACACATGTGCCCAAGGAGGGCTCAGGAGCTACATGAGTCAGAAGAGAGGGTGAAGCTGGGGCTATGAGAAGAGAGCTTCACAGAAGATGGCATGGAATCGTACCAAAAGAGACAGACCTGATCGGCCTGATCTTGGTAACGGAAGAATAATAAAAGAAGAGAAGAAAGTAAAATTTAAAATTGTAAATTGTGTTTTCTGTTGTGCTTTTGTCTTTTTATTGGGAAAATTTCAAGTTAATATACAAGGAAAGGGAATAGTGTAGTAAGTGTATATGCACCGATGTTTAATTTCAACCATTATCAACCCATAGGATATCTTAATTAGTTTCATCCACTCCCATATCCCACTCTTCTAACAGACTGTTCTCCAACAAATACTAGCTATCCCATCATGCCATCAATAAAAAACTAAGTAAGTATTTTTAAAAGGTAAGCACTCAGAATTGCTGTGGTGTTTCATATCAATTTGATAAACACTGTTCTAAGTGCTTCACAAGTAACTCATTTAATCCTCAAAACAACCCGACAAGGTAGTTACTATTATTCTTACCATTTCACAAGTGAGGAAACGAATACCTGGAAGAGTAAGTTACCTGGCCAAGAGTGCCCAGCTAGGAAAAACTGGGCTTTAACTTGCCAGATACTAAAACTAGATCTAACTCTTTCACCGTGTACCAAGCTAAAATCAAAGTGGATAAGAGATCTAAATATTAAAATAGACACTCTAAACCTACTGCAAAACAGGTTAGGTAAAACTCTTGAAGACATTGGCTTAGGGAAAGACTTCATGAACAAAACTTATATAGCACAGGAATTGGCTGAGGAAATCAACAAATGGGACCTCATTCTTTTAAAAAGCTTCTGCACAGCAAAGGAAACCACCAACAGTGCAAAAAGGCAACCAAAAATATGGGAAAAAATCTTTACCAGCTGTTCCTCAGACAAAGGGCTACTATCTAGAATATATAAAGAGCTCAAAAAAATCAGCCCACCCAAATTTAATGACCCAATTCAAAAACGGGCATCTGAAATGCACAGATATTTTTCAGAGGAAGAAGTAAGAGCAGCTAAGAAGCATATGAAGAAATGCTCAACATCATTAGTCATTCGAGAGATGCAGATGAAAACAACATTGATATTTCATCTCACTCCACAAAGAATGGCTGCCATTTCAGAATTAGCCAACGGCAAATGCTGGCAAGGCTGTGGAGAAGAAGGAACCCTTCTCCACTGTTGATGGGACTGTAGACTCGTACAACCCCTGTGGAGATCAGTTTGGAGATTCCTCAAAAAGCTAGGATTGGAGGTCCCATTTGACCCGGCCATTACCCTGCTATGTATATACACACAAGAATTAAAAAACTCATATCACAGTGACATATGTGCACCCTTGTTTATAGCAGCCCAATTTGTGATTGCTACATCTTGGAAACAACCCAGTGTCCATCAACTGGAGACTGGATAAAAAAGCTGTGGTTCTTCTACAGAATGGAGTATTACTCTGCCATAAAAAATGGTAAGTTGGAATCATTTCTATTTAAATGGACATACCTTGAGGATACCCTCATAAGTGAAATAAATAGGGCACAGATAAGTACATATCTAATCTTTTCTCTGGTATGAGAAAATAAAGATGTAAATGAGTCCTAGAATTGTATGTTATATATTGTGAAATAGAAAATGAAAATGCTCAATGTAAAATAGGGAGAAGGGGGGAAAATGATGAGATTGTAACAAAAAAGTAAGGAAACAAATTTTATGTATATGGGGGGGTGGTAGGGTGGGCAGGGCTATGGGACAAAAT